>JACJVH010000076.1:0-144324 GCA_028654395.1 Scutellaria barbata
TTTTTCCAATTTAAGGCTAGAATTTAGATTGAGTTTTCAATTTAAGACAAAATTTCATATGAAGTCAGATGAAGATCATTCCAATATTGCACGATCTTGTCTTAATTTATCTAAACTATAAATACATATTAAAATATAAATAAATTTTAAATATAAAAAAAAAATGAAATTTTGTCTTGAATTGAGAACTCAATCTAATTTTCAAGCCTGAAATTGAGAAAAAAATATAAAATTGAGTCTCTTATTGTGAAATTTGAAAATTTGGGTTTAGAATTGAGAACTAATTTATAAATTGGGTCTTGTTATGAAATTTATTCGATTTGAAACTATACTTGAAGAAGTTAACATCATTATTCTTGTTTTCTAATATCAACTACATTTATTTAAATAAAATTATAGATACAAGTAAATGAAATAGACCTCAGTTTAGCTGGTGGAGTGGAGGTGTGTAGGTCGATGGTTCGAATTCGGCAGGTTGTAATTTTTTAATCGGGCTAGACAGGCTAGCCCGATTAATCGACAGGCTAGCCCATTTAGCCCGTGGCCTAGTAGGACCGGGCCAAAAAGGTCCGGATTTAAACGGACCTCTAATATCTCAGACCTAACCCTGCATTTTTTAGGGCTAAACGGGCTGGCCCTATTAGCCCGACCCGGATTAACATCACTATCCACATTTGAAGCAACTCCGTGTTTCTCGTTGACACGGCCCCACATGTACCTTTCTACATCTAGGGCACGGGTTCTCGAATCTGGGAGTGGGAAGGAGTGGAGCATTGTTTGTCCTTAGAAATTTATTCTGGGCAGAACTCTGGCTCGAGCCAGTCCACTTACTCTTTACAGGAGTTGGGAAGACTTTCCTAGGAATTATAGCATCCAAACGCAAGCTAGAGGTGATCTCTTGTGCTCTCTCGATAACACTCGCGTATGACATCATCCCCTGCCCAGCCAGTATGGATCCAATCTCTAGATGAAAGCCTTTTCCAAACCTTCAGGCCTTCTTGATGTTGGTATCCACCAAGTGTGTGGCATACTGGCTCGAGCCAGTCCACTTCCTCTTTACAGGAGTTGGGAAGACTTTCCTAGGAATTATAGCTTCCAAACGCAAGCTAGAGGTGATCTCTTGTGCTCTCTCGATAACACTTGCGTATGACATCATCCTCTGCCCAGCCAGTATGGATCCAATCTCTAGATGAAAGCCTTTTCCAAACCTTCAGGCCTTCTTGATGTTGGTATCCACCAAGTGTGTGGCATACTGGCTCGAGCCAGTCCACTTCCTCTTTACAGGAGTTGGGAAGACTTTCCTAGGAATTATAGCTTCCAAACGCAAGCTAGAGGTGATCTCTTGTGCTCTCTCGATAACACTTGCGTATGACATCATCCCCTGCCCAGCCAGTATGGATCCAATCTCTAGATGAAAGCCTTTTCCAAACCTTCAGGCCTTCTTGATGTTGGTATCCACCAAGTGTGTGGCATACTGGCTCGAGCCAGTCCACTTCCTCTTTACAGGAGTTGGGAAGACTTTCCTAGGAATTATAGCTTCCAAACGCAAGCTAGAGGTGATCTCTTGTGCTCTCTCGATAACACTCGCGTATGACATCATCCCCTGCCCAGCCAGTATGGATCCAATCTCTAGATGAAAGCCTTTTCCAAACCTTCAGGCCTTCTTGATGTTGGTATCCACCATGTGTGTGGCATACTGGCTCGAGCCAGTCCACTTCCTCTTTACAGGAGTTGGGAAGACTTTCCTAGGAATTATAGCTTCCAAACGCAAGCTAGAGGTGATCTCTTGTGCTCTCTCGATAACACTTGCGTATGACATCATCCTCTGCCCAGCCAGTATGGATCCAATCTCTAGATGAAAGCCTTTTCCAAACCTTCAGGCCTTCTTGATGTTGGTATCCACCAAGTGTGTGGCATACCGGCTCAGGTGATTGAATCACCGCTCATATTCTCCCACCGTCATGCTTCGCTATCGGAGATATAGGAACTCTGTTTCCTTTCTGTCCTGATAGGATTGAGGTATGAAGTGATGAGAAACCACTTCTTTGAATTCTTCCCATGCTATCCCCTCTTTTTGGGCGGGTAGCAGCGTCCTCATACGAGTCCCACCAGTGACTCACTTCGTCTGTGAGCTGGAAGATAGTACAAGAAACATTCTGTTCCTGTGTACATGTCAAGTGCCTAAAAAGTCGATCAAGTGACCTCAGCCACTCTTTCATTTCTTCAGGTTCACCCTTCTCGTCGAACATCAGTGGGTTAAATCACTGAAACTGTTCATATATTAGATTTGGATCGGACTTAGCTGGCTGTGGGTTGGCTCTAGTTGCCTCGAAGTGTTATGCTAAATCCCTCATAATAGACACTAGATCCCTCGTGCTTGCATTATTATCCCGTTCCAACTGATCAGCCATTGGGGTTTGATTTCTTCGTGGTCTTCCTCTTGACATAGCTCTGTTACGTTATATAAGTATATGTTATTAAAATTATAAAAATAATAATAGATAGGGATAAAATAAACGCGACACTCTTGAAAATGTATAAACGGGTATTCCATTAAACAAAAAAGAATTACACGTGCATAATATATACATATACGTAAAATAGGGTAACCTTTACATCATGTCAAAAGGATCATGTACACTATCTATATGAAGTAAAAGCTACCATATACATATGAAAAGATATATCATTTGTAGTATATATATATATACATTCTAAAAGACATCTTCCTAATCTACGCGATGGCGGCTGGAGACGGCGGAGGCCCCTGTAATTCTGGTGCCCCGTCTCTCGGGTCACCAACCTCTATATCTTCCTCGATAGGGTCCTCCTCGGGATCCTCATCCTTAGGATCCTCCTCAAGGTCCTCATCCTCCTACTCCGAACTACTGTTAGACAGGTCGTAAGGTTCCGGCTCAGGAGCAGTTGGAAGGCCATGTCGACCCCATAGCTCTAGCATCTTTCTTGCCACGTTCTCGAAATCAGTGATGGGTATGAAATCCCTCGATGAGTATACTAGCTCATCCCGGTAAACGAGATGTGCTCTAGCCTCCCATTCATGAGGCAAAGTATGGATCACGTGTAGACACGCCTATACATCACTGATCCTACCTCCAGCACCCCCTAACTCCCTCCAGCAGTGTAGAAGTCTGGCAACGTGCTCGTCTACTGACCTATCGCTCGTCACTCTACTCTAGTAAAAATAGCATCGAAGCCTCTCCTCATGTGTCTCTATAATCGGTACTCGCATCCTAATAGTAACGTAAACCCTATTCATCGGTCATATAGAAGTTACACGAATTTTTATCATCAACCTATACCCGTAAAGCCCCCTCTTAACCTTAACGGTATATATCATTCCAACACAGTATCACATAACAGATAAGCATTCTATTATGCAAGTCTTACGATCAAGGAGAGACACCTATAGAGAGAGGATGGTGCATATCCTATTTCTTTTTGAAAACATTTTCACGTTTTAAAGACACGTTTTTCTCATATTCTCTTTATAAAAAATGTTTGAGCAAGTTCGAAAACAATAGAACATGGCTCTGATACCAAACTATCACGCTCCATTTTCTTACATAAAGTTTATTAGAGTTTTCCACACGGGCGTGCAAGAAAAAATGGTAAGAGACATTTCATATACAGAAGAAGGAGGTAGGAGATGAAAATCGGAAGAATGAGGTAGGAGACGAGCAGAAAATATTACATATCAATAATTGGTTTCAACCGATTGAACAAAATATTCACAGCGTAAAATATCATCAGGATCTCACATCCCAAAAACACGTCACATAACCACAAAACGTGGATTTCTTAAAACATTGTTTGAAAAATGTTTGAGAAACATCATCTTAAAATTATAGATCCAAAATATAGCACCTCCTGTCTCTTTCTAGGGTTCATCATGCTCATCATCTCCTGTAACGTGAATTACAGAATAGGGGGTGAGTGCGTGGAATAGACACTCGTGGGGATAAAATCCACATCTTAACATTCGATAAATATTTAAATCAGAAATACATATAATTATCACGAAACACAGTACGAAATATGCACAATAGATATTAGAAATTGTAAGGGAAGAATAGGTGCGGGTATTTCCCATCTTATCCTATAAAAATGGTCTCATTACCGTTGGTGCATTTCAAGGACCACCAAACCTTCTAGAGTAGTAGAAAAGGGTAAAAGACGAATGCATGTAAGAGGTGGACAGTAACCCGTTCACAGTAATAAGTATGACACAATAAATATAATCACAGCATTTAGTATTCCTCAATCATGTTTGGAATAGGGAAAACTGTAAATAGATAAAAAGTTAGAAATTACCCCCACCTTGTTCGGTAGTTACTACGTGAGTAGCAAGTATCAACTATCACGTATCTCAAGGCTTCAATGCAACAGGTAACCTACATAATTTATGGTGTTTCTTAGATCTTTATTAAATATAATTAAAGATTTAAACGATATCGGATCGGATACTATCAATCGAGATGAGACGGATCGAAATGGAAGGGCTAACGATTGAGGTTGAGAAATAAGAGGGAAAAATCAGTTTATAAGGCTGAGGTGAAAGAGAATGAATTTTTATCACAAGAAAAAAAAAGAATGAGCTCGATCGGAGTTGAAACGAGCTCGAACGGAGCGTTTTAAGTTTGAGGGGTATTTTGGTAATTTGGTCAAAGGATTGACTTTGACCGGGGCCCATGACCCCCTGTCAACGATATCTCTTTTGCAACGACTTGATGATAAAGTACGATGAAAAGAAAATGAGATTCAGATTGAAAATCAAATCAAAAATACAACGTCGCGCGCATACCCAATGTCGGGTGAAAAAAAACTCGACGACCTCGGTAGCAATCCTCGGCAGCGTCTCTCGGCAACTGCCAAGTTTTCTCAATAGTTCGGCAGTATCTCTCGATAGACTCGGCATCCTCAGCAGCGGCTGAGTTTTCTCGGTAGCCTCGGCCAGGCTCGCACCCAGGCCACCCGGCGTCGACCCTGCTCGACCAGTCCACTTCCCGACACCACCAGCTGCGGCGGCATCATCCTGTACCGCCGCCACTTCATCCATCGATGAGCCTGCACCACCGTCTACCACCTCTGGCCATCCATCGCCGGATTACGGCATGAACAGTGCCGGAAAAACAGCCGCAAACACCCTTCATCACACACACATGCAAAACTAACCCCAACCTTTCCAGCTCCGGTCGGCGACTACCAGTCGCCGATGACCCTCCTCCGACCACCTAGGACACTGGCCGGCGACTTCCAGTCGCCAGCGACCACCAATACAGCCCCCAACACACACAGCCAGCATCCTAAACACACACACGCACATATATATACACTCACGCTAAACACACACACACACTACACAAACTCTATGCAACAGCCTCCTTCCCAGCCCATTTTTCGGCACCTACACCACCACCCACGGCGGTGCCGCCCCTCCAGCGGCTAGCTCACAACCCCGGTAGCCCCTCTAGTGCCGGTACCCGCGAGAAGAAGAGAGAGAGAGAGAGAAAACAGGAGAGAGAAATGTTGGCAAGAAGTTAGGGTTTAGGGTTTGGAGATTATTTTTCGTCGTTTTCCAGCGAACGGAAAATAAAAATTGAATTCCGAAAGTTGTCCTAGATTCATCTTGTCGAGGGCTACATTATGTGCAAAAATCGACCGAAACCGACCATTTTGAAATTTTTTGGTGAAGTCCAACCGCGGCGCTCTGGAGACAAAAAAAAGGGAGAGAGAAAGAGAGAGGAAAGAGAGGCTTACGTGTGTTCTGCGTTTTTCGGCTCATTCGAAGAAACGGTGGAAAATGAATCGAATAAGTGCCTATTTATATAATTTAGGAAGTTACAGTTCATGTAGGGTAGGATACTGTTCATGATAAGATGTCGGTTACTGTTCATCAAGATTCCATTCCTCGTTTTTCCGAAACTCTATATTTTGCCCTTTTCTTCGCCGTTTGAGCTACGGGTGTCCGATTGATGTCTAGTTCGTTTTTATCTTCTTATTTTTCCGTTACGCATCTAATAGTGTAAAAATATTCTATGTTCCATGTCTATAAATTTTATCCATCTAAACCGGTCGTTAAACAGTATCTGAAACGCATGTAATTAAATTAAACACTTAAGAATTAATACACATAAGATATTTCAATTAAGGGTTTACTTATTTAATTAACCAATTATGTTTCATTTTTATTTTGGGCACTACACCGCTTAAGTAACACAAGGTGCTACACGAGATTTTCAAGAATATATACGGATCAACTCTGCATTTCAATCCAACCAAGTTCATCATCAACTTCGTGCCGACTTAGTTGAGCATATTTGGGCACGATCTAATAACCATCAACAATAATGGTTTATCTATAGCTTCTTATTATTTTGTATTTTTGATTAACTGTATTTTTTTTTGTTGATTATGTTGTACTATCTTTTTAAATTTATGAAAATTTGTCACAAAATTGTATTGTTGAATTTAAGTAAAAAAAAATTCCAAAAACTGGTAAAAGAAAAATATTCTAGTTTATTCATATTAATGAAAAAATATATTAGATTATTTTATTTGAAAAATTAGTTTCTTTTTTTCAAAATCATTTTTGTGTTTCAAAAATCTTATAATAATTAAATAGTTGAAACATATATTTATTTAATAAAATATATAGGAAAAGTGAATAAATGATGGTGGGACCAAAAAAAGTGAAATATAACCAAGATGATGAATGTAGGAGTTAAGAAGAATTAGTTATAATTAGAAAAATAGTGATAAAAAATAGGAATTATGAGTTATAACCCACCTTGCAATGTACATGTTCTTAGGAGTTAATTGTAAAAGTAATTGTTATGTCAACATGGTGTTGTTAATCGTATTTCTTTAAAATTATGAGCGAGGCTTGTGTATAACTGTTGTATGGATCCACGCATTCCTTTTTTTTTTATCCTAACCTTTATGTTGTGTTAGTCATACCTTTATATTATGTTAAACATACATTTATATTATGTTATGCATACCTTTATGTAAAACTTTAACTTTAAAAAAAAAACCCCAATTTTGACGAAAAAACTATAATTTCAGCACAAAAAAACCCTAATTTGTACATATATACCTATATGTAAATATTATGCATACTTTTAATTAATATTAGTCATATTTTTATATAATACATAAAGGTACAACTAACATAATTAAAGGTATGACTAACATAACATAAAGATATGTTTAACATAACATAAAAACCCTAAAGGTATGCTTAACATAATATAAAACCATAAAGGTATGCTTAACATAACATAAATGTATGCTTAACGTTACATAAAAATATGGTTAATTTAACATAAAAGTATGCTTAATATAATATAAAAATCTTAAGATATACTTAACATAATATAAAACCATAAATGTATGCTTAACATAACATAAAGGTATACTTAACGTTGTATAAATGTATGCTTAACATACATAAAAGTCTAGCACCTGGAGCGAATTTAGGTGGGTTTGAGCGCACCCACCCACGCGCGTGGAGGCTGGGTCAGGTCAGGTGTACAGTTCCTAGATCCGTACACCAATTGTATAAAAGTTTTTGTGTTAAAATTATTTATATATATTAAATATATATTAAAGATAACAATAATTAAATATATATTAATTATATATATAGTACAAAAGATAATGAGGAAAGTATTCATTTTAGCATAAAAAATATAATTATTTATTCAAATTACCATAATATATAATAGTGTGAACTTTTATACCACAAAATATAATAGTATACCACTTTCTACCACATTTTTTGTGAAAGTCAACTTGGATGATTGGACAATTAATATATTTTATTGTTTTGGTCAATTGGGACAAATATTTCCTCATTAATTTTTTTTTGGAACAATGGATAAGAGGCACATGTAGTAATAGGGTTGCAACAATTAATTGGCCATGCAACTATTACACCAAATTTTTTGTTTTTTTGTCTCATTATTTATTGTCCATGCACATGAATTAATTGTATTAATTGGATCACACCAATTTTTTTGTTTTTTTCTTCTCATTATTTACTGTGAATTCACATGTAATTGTCCTGTGTATTTTTCATCTATATAGGTTGATAATTTCAGTACGAAATTATCTGAAATTTTTTTCCGACATTTTCGCTCTTGGAAGATTGGAAGAATTATTGTTGAAATAAGAAATGTATGTTTAATAGTTAATAATCCTCATTTAACCCTATTTTTTGAGGGATTATGTTTAAGAATTATTATTCTATGCTTGAATTCATATTTGGAATGGTTAAACGGGTTTAATTTTGCATTTCATGGGGTTAATTTGTTTGAATATGTTCGTAAATTCATGTTTGGAATGGTTAAACGGGTTTAATTTTAATTTGATAGGGTTAATTTTTTGAATATATGCTTCAATTGATGTTTGAAAGGGTTAAACAGACATAATCGACGTTTGGAATGGCATAAATTTCGATTTTATAGTGATTACAAGGAATAATCACGTTTAACCCTATAATTATAGTGTTAAACGTGAATAAATTGAAAATTCACGTTAACCCTATAATTATAGGGTTTTAAGATTGAGGGATATTTTGGTAATTAGGTCAAAGGGTTAACTTTGATCGGGACCCACAACCCCCGGTGAACAATATCTCGTTGGCGACGACTCGATGATAAGTATGATGAAAAGAAATGAGATTTAGATAGAAAACGAATCGAAAATACGGCGTCGCGCGCGTTCCCCGCAACGGGAGAAAAAAACCCTGGCGTCTCCCGACAGCTGCCGAGTTTTCTCGATAGCCGGGACACAGGCACTTGGCAGTTGCCGAGTGTTCTCGGCAGCGGGGGTTAAACGTGAAATTTCAAAAATCACGTTTAACCCCCGCTGTCGAGAAAACTCGGTAGCTACCGAGGATGCCTCTCCCGCTGTCGAGAAAACTCGGCAGCTGCTGGGAGACGCCAGGGTTTTTTTTCTCCGTCGCGGGGAACACGCACGATGTCGTATTTTCGATTCGTTTTCTATCCAAATCTCGTTTCTTTTCATCATACTTTATCATCGAGTCATCGCCAACGAGATATCGTTCACCGGAGGTCGTGGGTCCCAGTCAAAGTCAACCCTTTGACTTAATTACCAAAATACCCCTCAATCTTAAAACCCTATAATTATAGGGTTAAACGTGAATTTTCAATTTATCCCCTATTCGTGAATTTTCAATTTTAACCCTACATAAAATTCTCTTTTAAAAACCATTTAACCCCTTTTTTTTTCAATTCTTTACTAATTTCTCTCCGTGTTCTTTTTTTCCTGATTTTTTTTATTTTTATTTTGTTAGTGCATTTTTATGTTAATAACTTTTATTGTTCCTACAATGTCTATATCTAATCTTTTTCAATTATTCACGTTTAACACTATAATTATAGTGTTAAACGTGATTATTTCCTATAATTATACGTGATTAAACATGCATTTTTTCGATTAAACGTGATTATTTTCGATTATGCTCATTTTAACCCTTTCAAACATCAATTTAAGCACATATTCAAACAAATTAACCCTATCAAATTGAAATTTAAACCAATTAACCATTTCAAACATGAATTCAAGCATATATGAAAAGAAATTAAATCTAATCCCTAAATAATTTAGGGTTCAATTGGAATTAAAATTGATGTTTAATCCTCCGTTTGTTCAACTAATACTCAACAAATTCGAAGTATTAAGACATATTTCCAACAAATTCAACAAAATTTCAACAAATTCTCAAGAAATTTCAACAAATTCCAACCTTAATTTCAACAATTTTCTGAAAAATCGAGGGATAAATCACTAACCTCTCCTTTTTGGTTTGACATCTTCATCTTAAACATGGATTTTCACCAAAAAAATCGAAGCTTTAAACATGAATTTTTGAGGTGAATTTTTTAGCTCAAAAAAGAAGAAAATGGAGCAATGTTTCGGTTGGGAAAAAGATGATGTGGGAAAGGGTTTCAAAATTAGGGGGAGGTGTGAGAAAACCCTTTTTAACTCAAAGATTCCCTTTGACCAAATTATTATTGGATAATAATTTGGTCATTAAAGTCAATCAAAAAATATGATATTTTTTGTCCTACTTTTATATTTGATGATATAAAGTATTTCACTTTTATTTTTTATGATAAAAAAATATTAATTTTATTTTTAATACTATTTTAGATCATACTTAATATTAACTGTGGTAAATTGGGGTGTTCTCCCAAAGATAATTTGGGCAAGTAAGTCGTTTGATATTGGTGAGAAAAGTCGTCTATGCTACAGATCATTCTGATCGGTTGCTTCCCCTTACCAGTTCTCTCAGCTCTCTCTGTCTCTCTCTCTCTCTATTTCTTCCTTATTTAGTCTTTTCTCAGCTTAGATGGCTTATGCTGCTCTTGTTTCACTTGCACAAACACTAGATCTATTTCTGATTCGTCAATTCCCTTTGTTGTTCATGATGAAAAGCAACAAATTCAATCTCTACATGAGAAAATTGTTTTCTTGTCAACTTTTCTTGAGGATTTTCCAAGAGAGGCTACCAAATTTGAAGCACCAATCACTGTTGCAGCAAATCAAGTAGAAGACATCTTCGAGTACCATATTTTGAATAAAATTCTTGGTTCAAAATATGGAAAAGCGTCGTTCGAATGTTTCAATCTGCTTTCCCCAAAATTCCTTGAAAAAGTTATATAAACAGTACTTAAATAAATTTTCTGATTCTCATGGTTCCGATTCTCCACAAGATTTTTTATTTGCTGGGCCTAACTTTACAAAATTATACAAAGAGTTACAGAAGCCCACAACAGAAATCAATTCCATCTTGGAACAAGTGATGGAAATCAAAAGTAGTTGTACAAGTGAAAATGAGATGATGTCAACTCATTCTTCTGCTTCATTTTCATCAACACCTGAGCCGAACATCAAAGGGGCAGTGGTGGGATTTGAAAAGGACTTGCTGGAAATACAAGAACGGCTCCATGCTCAGTCTGCTAAACTTGAAGTGATCCCAATCGTTGGGATGGAAGGCATCGGGAAGACGACTCTGGCTAGGTATGCTCTTCATCACCCTTTAAGTCTTGAGCACTTTGATGTTTCTGGTCTGGTCACTGTTTCTCAAAACTATGACAAAGCAAGTATCCTGTTATCCCTTCTAAATTCAATTGATGCATCAACCAAGCTCCAACATTTTGAGAAAGATTCATTGGATCTGCATGAACGCGTTTATAAATACTTAAAATGGAGGAGGTTTCTAATTGTTGTAGATGACATATGGAATTCTGAACCATGGGATGATTTACGGAGGGTGTTTCCAGATGACTTCAATGGGAGTCGGATTATCATAACCACGAGGGACGCTCATGTGGCTTCTTATGTCGACTCTTCCATCCATCCTTACGAGATGCATTTGATGGGTGTAGACTTGAGTTGGAATCTACTTAGACAGAAAGTGTTTGAGGAAGAACAATGCCCACCTGAACTCGAAGAAATTGGGAGGCAGATTGCTGAGAAATGCAGAGGACTTCCCCTTGCAATTGTTGTGATTGCTGGAGTCCTCTCCAAGGTCGATCGGATGCAAGAAACATGGGAAAAGATCTCAATAAATGTGAATGAAGCTGTAAATACAAGCAATGAGCCCTTCATGGAGATATTATCTTTAAGTTATACATATCTGCCTCATCATTTAAGGCCATGTTTTCTTACATAGGAGGTTTTCCAGAAGATGACGAGATACGTGTCTCAAAACTGATCAGAATATGGGTAGCAGAAGGTTTTCTGAAATCAAATGGATCCAAAGATTTAGAAGAGGTGGCGGAGGATTATTTGGAAGATTTGGCAAAGAGAAGTCTTGTTTTGATCATTAAGAAGAGGTATAATGGGAGAATCAAAACCATAAAGATGCATGATCTCTTGAGAGACATGTGTTTAAGAAAAGTTCATGATGAGAAATTTCTCGACGTAATTCATAATTGTTTGGGCAGCCTTTTGCCTATTGAGAAATCACGCCGCATAAGCTTTTTGTCAAATGTTGAGGATCATTTCCTAAACATGGATTATTCACCAATACATACTATTATTGCTTTCGGCAGTACAAAATTTGATTCTTGGAAGCGTTGTAGACTACTTAGAGTACTGGATTTTATGAATGGAGATTTGAGATTGGTGGATGACAAAATATGTAAGCTACTTCATTTGAGGTACCTTGCATTTAATGCTTTCGAACTTCTGGTATTTCAAAATTTCCGAATATTTTCCCAAACTTGTGAATCTTCAAACATTAATTTACCGTCAACGTTGGATTCCTTCCCAGTTATGCTTGCTGTTGGGAATTTGGAGAATGAGAGAATTAAGGCATGTTATTGTTCATGATGGCTTACTACCTGATCCTTCAGCAGAAACTTGTGATCATTTTCCGCCTCTGCAAAACTTGCACACGCTAAAAGGAATACGAAATTTTAGATGCTCAGAGAGGATCCTGGAATTGATTCCAAACCTAAAGAAGTTGGGAATCACTTATTTGTATGATGACATGGAGGAAACAAAATGGTCAGAGAACGACCTAAACAATCTCGTCCATATGCAAAAGCTTGAAAAGTTGAACATTGAGGTAGTTAAGCATAGTTTCTTCATTGGAGGTACTTTAAATCGTATGCTTGCATTCCCAATGACACTAAAGAAGTTGACATTGAAGGGCGTTGAAATTCCATGGAAAGATATGTCAATTGTTGGTTCATTGCCAAATCTTCAAGTGCTCAAACTATTGTCGTTTGCTTGCCGTGGATCCGTGTGGGAAACAGTGGAAGGGCAGTTCTGTCAATTAAAAGTACTTGCAATTGACTTGGCAGATCCCGAAGTTTGGATAACAGAGAGTTGTCATTTTCCGAGGCTTGAGCGCCTTACTCTTTGTTGTTGCTTTAATCTAAGAGAGATTCCACGTGATATTGGAGATATATCAACACTTCAACTGATTGAGGTGGAGAGTTGTATATCATCTGTTGTGGAATCTGCAAAGTGTATTGAAGAAGATCAACGTGATTTGGAAATGAGCTCCTCCAACTTCATCTTAATTAGTACCCGGGAGTAGTGCTGCTGAGGCCTCAGGTATTCATTTCCTTTCTTTTTTTTTTTTATTTCCTCAAGTGTTATGTTTCAAGTTTTGTATTTGCAATTTGATGTCTTTCGTGATGGATTTATTGTTGAAAATGCAAAGTGTTCAATATAATGTTTTCCACATGTCATCAGATTCAATAGACAAGAACGATAAATACAGATTTCATAAAACTAGCCGATAGAACAATCTAGCTGCTTAGGATTTGTATCAATAATATTTGATACAATATTTTATTTGTAATATCAGAAACTTTTTGTTTGAAACTAAAGGAGTTACTTTTTGGTATCATAAATGTATTTAGTATCAGACAATTCTATCAGTAAAATATGATACAATATTGTGTTTATTGTATTCGAAACTTTTACCAATAGTAAACATATGGTATCAATTCCTTTTTTTCCGATACCAAAATTGATAGTATCATAAACTTTTCTAATACTAATATATGCATGTTATCAACCTTAATTTTCAGATACCAAAAGCTACAATTATATCAGAAAATGGTTTTTTTTTTTCACACAAAATGTTACATTACTTCCATACTACTATTTCAATTGTCAAATTAATATTATCAATCCATAATCCATAAATATATTAGTTTTATATACAAATTTAAGTAAGGTATAAACTTCATATACAAAAACTATTGTATAAGCTTCATTACAAAATATTCATAAGTGTATTGTTGTTGAAGGAACTTCATTAATCAATTTTGAGGTTAACCTGCAAAAAAAAAGAAAAAGAAAATTATATTAAAGATCAAAAATTCTTCATATACTTAAAGTAAGAAATATAAAAGAATTTACAACATACAAAACATAATCCCCTATGTTTTGTATATAAAAAAATTGGAGGAAAATCACATCTAAATCATATTGTAATATGTTCAAATCATTATACACGCTCCTCTTGTATTTCCCTTAATCTTAAATCTATTCAAAATTATTTTCTCCTCGTGGAAATGCTTAAGGGGCGACTAAAAAACAACCCATCAACTATTAAACACACTCCATATTATAAAAATGTAAGAATAAATAGATACTAAAAGACTAAAATGCGTCCACACGCATGACATAATTTTATTAATTCTTCATTTTGCTGCTGCTTCTTCTTTATTTCTCCTTATTTCCCCCTTCATTTTGTGAAGAAAAACTACCATGTATGATGAAATCATTTGGACCAAACAATGTAAGATTTCACATACATTTTTAATAGTTTTAAGTAGTATAGGTTTCATTTTCGTATGTTCAAAACATTTCCCTTAGAATTCACACGTTCGGTACGTACAAGCCGAACATATTAAAACACGCTCGGTCAGGCTAGCCAAACACAATGAAGAACACACGGTCAAACTAGCCGAACATTAAGAATATTGGTCAATCAGAACGACCGAACATAGAGAACATTGTTCTACCATACTGGTTGAGCACTTCACTAAGTATTCGGTCGGCTTGGCAGTAGAGTGTACTTCCTCAACATTCAAACAATAATATTTGCTTTTTTACATATGTTTATGATGTTATTTACTCATTTGTAACAGTAATACATTTCATATTCCATGAAATTAAATTTCATAAACCCTATGGATGAAGAAATGCCTATGGATCAGACGACATAGATCCTGAGTATGTGCAGATTGATTTTATTTTTGACTTTATTACAGATGACATATTTGAGTCTCGTAATTTGATGATGAAATGGGCAAATGTTGTAGCGCATATACATAATATGGTAGTATTAGTTCAACGCTCTAATAGTAGTGAGAGTGGTCAGCAAGCTCGAGTTATTTTGGATTGCAAACGAAGTGGTACATATCATCCATGTAAACCAACAAAATCTTTGTTAGTTGATTTGAAACACATACTAAAAATTAAAATCTAATTTTAATAAGTTAGTTAATTAAAATTAAAATATAAAATTCATTTAAATAATATAAAATAACAAATTGAAATTAAAAAATTATTCAAGTAATTATAAAATGACCAAATATATTTGTAATACATTCAAAAGTTACATGTAAAAAAAATATGAGGTAGACATTTGTAAAACGGTGAATAATCATATTCCAACTAATTAACATCCACAGATCAACCAATGAATGTACGACACAATAGAACAAGTAGAAAACAATAGGTAGTAGCAACAAACAAAAACCAAAATCTTACAATTAGATATATACATGAACTTGAAGAGGATTGAAACCATAAATAAGATCTCTAACGTAACAAATTAAATATTTTGTTTTAACTTTGATTATGACAATATTTATGCATCAAATAGTGTAAAACTCGTATTTTACTCCAACTAATTATATATATTACACAGAAACATAAGAAGACACTTAGTCCAAAACATATGATAATTCTACTGACAATTTGTGATTATCCTAAACT
This sequence comes from Scutellaria barbata, assembly GCA_028654395.1. Taxonomy (NCBI): domain Eukaryota; kingdom Viridiplantae; phylum Streptophyta; class Magnoliopsida; order Lamiales; family Lamiaceae; genus Scutellaria; species Scutellaria barbata. Next base: position 15,523 of record JACJVH010000076.1, read on the forward strand.
TATTTATAATTCAACTGATTATTGATTGAGTTTTAAAAAAATTATTGTAATTAATGAAATTCTTATACCTTGAAATATAATACTTCAATAAATAACTATTACATTCTTATAATAAATAAATTTATGCAACTCCAATATCTCATGTTGTGTATTATGATAGTACTATTATAAAAGTATCTTAGCTTCGACCAATTTTTGTAATGCCTATAACAACCCTATAAATATTAAATTTTAAAGATAATAAAGTAATTTAATATTTATATGTCTTAATTTAATATAAAAGGTAAGAGTCCTTCTACATTTGGAATTCTTTAATTTTCTTTACATGTTTTGATTCTTCTTTCTTCTAAACTATTAAATACTTTGAATCTATGATTATAATTAGCTCCATATTAATATAAATTTAAAGAACTTTCTGAAGGATCGCAAAGAGTTCATAACATGCAGTGATTTTTTTTTTTTTTTTTTGCAATCCTAGAGATACATTTGCATTTAAAATATATCTACAAACAAAGAAGAGATCAAAACGAAATACTTGGAGCGAGTTTAATTTCGATTAAAACCTTGTTCTTCGAATGTACGAAGACTCTATGCTTATCCACACCGAGACCAATCTTTGCTATCAACTCTTGACAATAGAACTCTTTTCTCTGTTTTTGAATGAATTCTTTTTTCTCTTCCAAGAAACCCATTTTATATCGATGTCTTCAAAAGCAATCTATATGATAATAAAATTTCTTTCTTAACTATACATTATAGTGTAATGGAAACTTGCAGATTAACATTTAATTCGTCGATCTCCAATTATTCCATAGAAGAAAACTTTTACCATACATTCGCTGAGATATATGCGTACAAAATCTCATTTGAGTTTTTCCAAATATAAACCTCTTTGCAAAGTTAAACTTTGCTTTTTTAACAATATATAATTTCCATGCATATGTGTATATCATCATATACATATGTGAGAAAAAATCTTTTGAATATTTATACAAAATATTCTATTATTAATAATATTCTTGGTGCTAGCAAAGAATATTATAATATTCCATTTGAAATATTTAATTTAATTATCTCATAATAAATCAAATAATCCTTAGCAAAGATTAGAACACTCGTAAGTGTGTGACCCCATAGGTTCATTACTAAACCGGCAACAAATTAATCATATTAATTTACCAATCAAGGTTGGCATCTAGCAATACTCCTTAATGATCGGATAGTATGAAATAATATTATTATTTACTCTCAAGAACCATTATAAGAATAATGTAGTATTTCCTTCCATTATTTCAGCTCCAGGTTAATCCTAGGGTATGGTTTAACTGTCAAACCCCAATAGATTACCAATTATGTTTCATGTCAATTATAATCAACTAGTGAGTGACCTAAGAAACACATTTCTTCATTCACTCAATCGCCTCGGCCAAGGTCTTTATTTAGTCGATATAATTAATGATAACATAGAGCTCAAACTCATTACCAAGAGTTGATGGATTCCTTCTTGATAAATTATTCTACAAGCATCTAATCATACCCAATTACCATTCAATTAACACCCTAGGGTGTTAGGTGTTTGGAATCAAAGCATAATAAATAACTTGTTAATTACTATAATGATCTCAGGTCAAAGGATGCACTAACATCACATTCTTTATGAGAATATCTATTGACAGTTTATAGGTAATAATAACCATTAGAAAATTCTCAATCGGGCATGTTTAATGATAATATCACTATATATATCACTTATATATGTAATTCAGTAAATGAGATCTACTAATCTCCATCTTATGAAGAATATTACACATATATTGATATATCCAGATTATTAATGTCCAATCTCAATAATCCACTGATCAAGAACAATTTGGATTAAATCATATGAGATATGACTCTCATTATCATAATCTCTATCATGATATCATGTCTCTAAATTTAATCAAGGACTTTATCACAAATATATACTAAATAAATGTGATCATGCCATAATAGATGATTACAATGTGTTCAAACATAACATAATAGATTGGATCTTGGGCATATCAATTAACCCCAACAATCTCCCACTTGCACTAGAGCTAATCAGTCATGTATCTCATTCCCAACCTCCACTTGTGTTTGTCAAACTCTTTTGAACCAAGTGCTTTAGGGAATGGATCTGCTGTATTTCCCTTTCCATCAATCTTTTGAATTTGAATGTCTCACATTCAATGATTTCTTTAATTAAGTGAAATTTCCACAAAACATGTTTAGATTTTTGGTGTGATCTAGGCTCCTTCGCTTGCGCTATAGCCCAGTGTTGTCACATAATAAAGGAACGAGTTCATTTATTAAAGGGACTACACCAAGTTCAGATATGAACTTCTTCATCCAAACTGCCGCTATGTATTCTGCTTCAGTCATTGAATCAACTACTGTAGCTTGTTTGGAACTCTTCAACTCACTGCGCCACCATTTAAGGTGAAAACATAACGAGAGGTAGATTTGCTATCATCTTTATCTGATGTAAAACTTGCATCGGTATAACCTTCCAGTCTTAAGACAGAATCTCCATAAATGAGAAATTGGCTCTTTGGTCTTTCTTAAATAGTTAAGAATGGTCTTAACCACTTTCCAATGTTCATCACCAGGGTTTTCCTGATAACGACTAGTTACTCCTAGAGCATAGGCGACATCAGGTTGTGTACAAGTCATGGTATACAGATAGCTCCCACTGCATTAGCATATGGTACTCTATTCATGTGTTCTCTCTCTTCCAAAGTTTTAGGACAATCCTCTCTACTTAGAGTAATTCAGTGCTTATCGGAAGATAGCCTCTTTTGGAATTTTCCATGTTATACCTCTTTAAGATGGTATCATGTACGTAGATTGGGAAAGTCCGAGCAACTTTCTGGATCTCTCTCTATAGATCTTTATTCCTAAAATATAAGCGGCTTCTCCCAAATCTTTCATGGAGAACTGTTCAAATAGCCAAACCTTTGTCTTTTGTAATTGTAAACACCCCGATTCTTTTGTAAATAAATCTTAACCGAGACGTTACTCACTTAAGAAAAAATATTTTCCTCTTCAAAAGAATTTCACTCTTTAAATAGAACAAAGATAAATAAAATTCAGAATAATTATAAAACATACATTTCTTAAATACATGAAATTAATCATTTTAAAATAAAAAGGTTCTTTAACCTTTGCTCATCGGCTACCAGCATCCACCGCTCGCACTCCACGCCTTAAAAATCCCTAAACTGAAAAAACATTTTAAAAAAGGGGTGAGTGTTTGAAATACACTCAGTGGGGTAGGTAAACTCGGGAGGATATAAAATAATTTTCAAAGATTTTATACACACACCAAAACACCATTTTATCACATATAACAGATTTTCGTAAGACGTTTGTATTTTAATAAAAATCGTAGAAAATAGATCACTTTATAATGTAAGCATCCATCTCAAATCAATCATTATTCACATTCAAACATATCACTTTCATTATCACATTTACGGTTTTTAACCGTCTTGCAAACATATGCGGGTCTTAGCCGCCCTGGAAACATATAATCCATCATTCACATTCAAACAACACTTTTCACATAATTTACGGTGCTTAGCCGCCATGAAAGCATTTTACGGTTCTTAGCCGCCATGAAAACATTTTTACGGGTCTTAGCCGTCCTGGAAACATATGCGGGTCTTAGCCACCCTGGAAACATATGCGGGTCTTAGCCGCCCTGGAAACATATGCGGATCTTAGCCGCCCTGGTACGGTGATCAGCCGTCATATGCGAGCCCTAGCTGCCTTACATACGCATGCACATGCGCACATAATTTCATCACATTTTCACATATCAAACATACACATAGAAGCACATGTACTGAACAAAACACCAACTTTCAAGTCACCATACGTCATAACACGTTTATTCATAGGCACTTCAATATGTCACATTTCACATAGAATAAGATTCATCTTCATCATATAATAACATTTCATTCATTCAGCACATAAACCCAACACCTTTCATATAGCATAATAAAATTCGTAATTTAAATATTTTGAAAGTAATATAAATACTGACTTAGCACTTTTCCCCACCTTTTACTGAGAAAGCTTGCAAAGCATCTACTTCTATATGAGCTTAGTTCTTTTCTCCCTTCGTATTTCCTACAAAGCGTAATTGCTTGCTTTAGAATTTAATCAAACTATTATTAATTAAAATACATTCTTAATGTAGAACCTTTTCTGTTAACAGACTATCTAACAGGGTTAACCTGAAATAAAATTAAGTATTAAAGTAATATGCTAGGGTGATAACACTCAACCCAAAACCCGACCTGAAACTATCTTTCCTTAATTATTTCAATAAGGATCTAGTATTTTATACCTTAATCGACATATAAAGAGGTTTAAATAATATAACTTAATTACTATAATTTCTCTTTGTCATTTAATTAAAGCTCGGTTTCTTACAAGGTTGTGGTTTATAAGTAAAATTAATGATTTTTAAAGTAAATATAGGGTTTAAATGAAATTATAATGAAAATGCGTTTATTAAAAATATTAGAAAACTTAATTAGACTTTATTTAGATCTTGAAATACTTATCTTAGTTTTGAGAAAAATTAATTATAAAATTATGATTTAGGTTAGATCTTGAAGAGTTGATAATAATTCTAAACAAGTAAATTATAAAGCTTTTGGCTTAAATTAATTCTTGAAGACCTTTAAATTAATCATAGAAAATTATGTAATTTATGGTTTAATTTAGATATTAAGAAAATTGAATATATTTACGATTATGGCGTATTTAGATTGACTATATAATTTAATTGCTAAATTGAATTCAATTAACTAAAATTATATTTTAATTTAGGAAAAATATTTAATTGCATAACATGTTTAATTAATTCTTATTTAAGAGGATTGAATTTGTTATTTACTTTGATATTTATTTGGATCTTAACTTTGAGGTTTAAATTGTAAAGTTCATAATTTAATTTAAGATCATTATATCATTTTTAACAATATGGGGAAATTTATTTAAATGTTTAATATTTATAATTAGGCATTTGGTTTGTTTATTAAATTATGAAGATCAAATATAATGTCTATAATTATACTTAGGACAAAATGTCATTTAAATTAAGAGAGATTGTAATTTATAATCATAATTAGGCCTTTGGGTTATTTATTAAATTATGAAAATCACAACATAAGGTACATAATTATATTTAGGTCCATATTTATAATTTCTCTAAGGTTAATTTGCAACCTAATTCATTAGATTGAATTTAATTCATTTATTCATATATATATATATTAAATCTCGAAAATAATATCTATAATATTTAGAGTCCGTTTTATAATCTCAATTAATTATGGGTAATTAATTATAACTTCAACAATTTTAAGGGTATTTTTGTATTTCAACATATTTTAGGGGTCATGTTACCATATTTAACAACTCTAAGTGTAATACATAATATCATTAACAGTAGGGAAAGTTATGTAATTTTTGATAAATTTAAGGGTTCGTTTATCATTATCCATAATTTGGTAGTTTTCATGCATGTTTAAGGGTTAATATGCAATTTCATAAAATATTTAGGCTTTAATTCAAATTTCAACATATTTATACTTTGCAAGATACCCCTTGAATCCTATCTAATTTACAAAAATTTACCCCCAGCCCAATTACCCCCTTTTCCAACCCCCCTGCAGCCCGTCTCCTTCACCTCCAGCTTTCATTTCTGCCATGGCCGGCGACGGTGTTGTCGCCGGCAACCCCCAACACCATCTACAACTTCCCCAACTCACAAACAAACATCACCCACACACATATATATACATACCCACACACCCTTGCCATATATATATATATACCTACAGCAGTGCCACTGCCCAGCCGCCGTCCTTCTCCTTTGCTGCCGGCGCAACTCCGGCGCCGGTTCCATCTCCAAACACACACAACCCAGCCACTCTCACGCACACGCCTATATACATACAAATATATACCTATGCAGAAAATTCAGCACACCGCCCTCGGCCTCTCCCCTCCATCCATCAAACTCATCGGAATTTGCTTCGATCGATGGCAACGGTGTTGATCAGTGATGTAAAAGGTGGCAGTGATGAGGAAGAAAAAGAAAAGAATTGCAGAGAGGATTGTGAGATGGGAGATGAGAGAGACGTGACTTTAAAGAAGAGAGAGTAAGAAAATGAGAGAAAACAAATGGGGAGAGGAGAGAGAGAAACGTGAGTGAGAGAGAGGGAGAAGATATTTTGTTTCCAAGTTCTTATCTCCAACTTTCCAAAACTATTCAATCATTGACTTCTTTTTCCCCATTTTTTATTTATTTATTTTACTTGTAATTTATAATATATATATATATATGTATAAATTACAAGTAAAATAAATAAATAAAAAATGGGGAAAAAGAAGTCAATGATTGAATAGTTTTGGAAAGTTGGAGATAAGAACTTGGAAACAAAATATCTTCTCCCTCTCTCTCTCACGTTTCTCTCTCTCCTCTCCCCATTTGTTTTCTCTCATTTTCTTACTCTCTCTTCTTTAAAGTCACGTCTCTCTCATCTCCCATCTCACAATCCTCTCTGCAATTCTTTTCTTTTTCTTCCTCATCACTGCCACCTTTTACATCACTGATCAACACCGTTGCCATCGATCGAAGCAAATTCCGATGAGTTTGATGGATGGAGGGAGAGGCGAGGGCGGTGTGCTGAATTTTCTGCATAGGTATATATTTGTATGTATATAGGCGTGTGCGTGAGAGTGGCTGGGTTGTGTGTGTTTGGAGATGGAACCGGCGCCGGAGTTGCGCCGGCAGCAAAGGAGAAGGACGGCGGCTGGCAGTGGCACTGCTGTAGGTATATATATATATATGGCAAGGGTGTGTGGGTATGTATATATATGTGTGTGGTGATGTTTGTTTTGTGAGTTGGGGAAGTTGTAGATGGTGTTGGGGGTTGCCGGCGACAACACCGTCGCCGGCCATGGCAGAAATGAAAGCTGGAGGTGAAGGAGACGGGCTGCAGGGGGGTTGGAAAAGGGGGTAATTGGCTGGGGGTAAATTTTTGTAAATTAGATAGGATTCAAGGGGTATCTTGCAAAGTATAAATATGTTGAAATTTGAATTAAAGCCTAAATATTTTATGAAATTGCATATTAACCCTTAAACATGCATGAAAACTACCAAATTATGGATAATGATAAACGAACCCTTAAATTTATCAAAAATTACATAACTTTCCCTACTGTTAATGATATTTATGTATTACACTTAGAGTTGTTAAATATGGTAACATGACCCCTAAAATATGTTGAAATACAAAAATACCCTTAAAATTGTTGAAGTTATAATTAATTACCCATAATTAATTGAGATTATAAAACGGACTCTAAATATATAGATATTATTTTCGAGATTTAATATATATATATGAATAAATGAATTAAATTCAATCTAATGAATTAGGTTGCAAATTAACCTTAGAGAAATTATAAATATGGACCTAAATATAATTATGTACCTTATGTTGTGATTTTCATAATTTAATAAATAACCCAAAGGCCTAATTATGATTATAAATTACAATCTCTCTTAATTTAAATGACATTTTGTCCTAAGTATAATTATAGACATTATATTTGATCTTCATAATTTAATAAACAAACCAAATGCCTAATTATAAATATTAAACATTTAAATAAATTTCCCCATATTGTTAAAAATGATATAATGATCTTAAATTAAATTATGAACTTTACAATTTAAACCTCAAAGTTAAGATCCAAATAAATATCAAAGTAAATAACAAATTCAATCCTCTTAAATAAGAATTAATTAAACATGTTATGCAATTAAATATTTTTCCTAAATTAAAATATAATTTTAGTTAATTGAATTCAATTTAGCAATTAAATTATATAGTCAATCTAAATACGCCATAATCGTAAATATATTCAATTTTCTTAATATCTAAATTAAACCATAAATTACATAATTTTCTATGATTAATTTAAAGGTCTTCAAGAATTAATTTAAGCCAAAAGCTTATAATTTACTTGTTTAGAATTATTATCAACTCTTCAAGATCTAACCTAAATCATAATTTTATAATTAATTTTTCTCAAAACTAAGATAAGTATTTCAAGATCTAAATAAAGTCTAATTAAGTTTTCTAATATTTTTAATAAACGCATTTTCATTATAATTTCATTTAAACCCTATATTTACTTTAAAAATCATTAATTTTACTTATAAACCACAACCTTGTAAGAAACCGAGCTTTAATTAAATGACAAAGAGAAATTATAGTAATTAAGTTATATTATTTAAACCTCTTTATATGTCGATTAAGGTATAAAATACTAGATCCTTATTGAAATAATTAAGGAAAGATAGTTTCAGGTCGGGTTTTGGGTTGAGTGTTATCACCCTAGCATATTACTTTAATACTTAATTTTATTTCAGGTTAACCCTGTTAGATAGTCTGTTAACAGAAAAGGTTCTACATTAAGAATGTATTTTAATTAATAATAGTTTGATTAAATTCTAAAGCAAGCAATTACGCTTTGTAGGAAATACGAAGGGAGAAAAGAACTAAGCTCATATAGAAGTAGATGCTTTGCAAGCTTTCTCAGTAAAAGGTGGGGAAAAGTGCTAAGTCAGTATTTATATTACTTTCAAAATATTTAAATTACGAATTTTATTATGCTATATGAAAGGTGTTGGGTTTATGTGCTGAATGAATGAAATGTTATTATATGATGAAGATGAATCTTATTCTATGTGAAATGTGACATATTGAAGTGCCTATGAATAAACGTGTTATGACGTATGGTGACTTGAAAGTTGGTGTTTTGTTCAGTACATGTGCTTCTATGTGTATGTTTGATATGTGAAAATGTGATGAAATTATGTGCGCATGTGCATGCGTATGTAAGGCAGCTAGGGCTCGCATATGACGGCTGATCACCGTACCAGGGCGGCTAAGATCCGCATATGTTTCCAGGGCGGCTAAGACCCGCATATGTTTCCAGGGTGGCTAAGACCCGCATATGTTTCCAGGACGGCTAAGACCCGTAAAAATGTTTTCATGGCGGCTAAGAACCGTAAAATGCTTTCATGGCGGCTAAGCACCGTAAATTATGTGAAAAGTGTTGTTTGAATGTGAATGATGGATTATATGTTTCCAGGGCGGCTAAGACCCGCATATGTTTGCAAGACGGTTAAAAACCGTAAATGTGATAATGAAAGTGATAGGTTTGAATGTGAATAATGATTGATTTGAGATGGATGCTTACATTATAAAGTGATCTATTTTCTACGATTTTTATTAAAGTACAAACGTTTTATGAAAATCTGTTATATGTGATAAAAATGGTGTTTTGGTGTGTGTATAAAATCTTTGAAAATTATTTTATATCCTCCCGAGTTTACCTACCCCACTGAGTGTATTTCAAACACTCACCCCTTTTTTAAAATGTTTTTTCAGTTTAGGGATTTTTAAGGCGTGGAGTGCGAGCGGTGGATGCTGGTAGCCGATGAGCAAAGGTTAAAGAACCTTTTATTTTAAAATGATTAATTTCATGTATTTAAGAAATGTATGTTTTATAATTATTCTGAATTTTATTTATCTTTGTTCTTTTAAAGAGTGAAATTCTTTTGAAGAGGAAAATATTTTTTCTTAAGTGAGTAACGTCTCGGTTAAGATTTATTTACAAAAGAATCGGGGTGTTTACAATTACAAAAGACAAAGGTTTGGCTATTTGAACAGTTCTCCATGAAAGATTTGGGAGAAGCCGCTTATATTTTAGGAATAAAGATCTATAGAGAGAGATCCAGAAAGTTGCTCGGACTTTCCCAATCTACGTACATTGATACCATCTTAAAGAGGTATAACATGGAAAATTCCAAAAGAGGCTATCTTCCGATAAGCACTGAAATTACTCTAAGTAGAGAGGATTGTCCTAAAACTTTGGAAGAGAGAGAACACATGAATAGAGTACCATATGCTAATGCAGTGGGAGCTATCATGTATACCATGACTTGTACACAACCTGATGTCGCCTATGCTCTAGGAGTAACTAGTCGTTATCAGGAAAACCCTGGTGATGAACATTGGAAAGTGGTTAAGACCATTCTTAACTATTTAAGAAAGACCAAAGACCAATTTCTCATTTATGGAGATTCTGTCTTAAGACTGGAAGGTTATACCGATGCAAGTTTTACATCAGATAAAGATGATAGCAAATCTACCTCTCGTATGTTTTCACCTTAAATGGTGGCGCAGTGAGTTGGAAGAGTTCCAAACAAGCTACAGTAGTTGATTCAATGACTGAAGCAGAATACATAGCGGCAGTTTGGATGAAGAAGTTCATATCTGAACTTGGTGTAGTCCCTTTAATAAATGAACTCGTTCCTTTATTATGTGACAACACTGGGCTATAGCGCAAGCGAAGGAGCCTAGATCACACCAAAAATCTAAACATGTTTTGTGGAAATTTCACTTAATTAAAGAAATCATTGAATGTGAGACATTCAAATTCAAAAGATTGATGGAAAGGGAAATACAGCAGATCCATTCCCTAAAGCACTTGGTTCAAAAGAGTTTGACAAACACAAGTGGAGGTTGGGAATGAGATACATGACTGATTAGCTCTAGTGCAAGTGGGAGATTGTTGGGGTTAATTGATATGCCCAAGATCCAATCTATTATGTTATGTTTGAACACATTGTAATCATCTATTATGGCATGATCACATTTATTTAGTATATATTTGTGATAAAGTCCTTGATTAAATTTAGAGACATGATATCATGATAGAGATTATGATAATGAGAGTCATATCTCATATGATTTAATCCAAATTGTTCTTGATCAGTGGATTATTGAGATTGGACATTAATAATCTGGATATATCAATATATGTGTAATATTCTTCATAAGATGGAGATTAGTAGATCTCATTTACTGAATTACATATATAAGTGATATATATAGTGATATTATCATTAAACATGCCCGATTGAGAATTTTCTAATGGTTATTATTACCTATAAACTGTCAATAGATATTCTCATAAAGAATGTGATGTTAGTGCATCCTTTGACCTGAGATCATTATAGTAATTAACAAGTTATTTATTATGCTTTGATTCCAAACACCTAACACCCTAGGGTGTTAATTGAATGGTAATTGGGTATGATTAGATGCTTGTAGAATATTTATTTATCAAGAAGGAATCCATCAACTCTTGGTAATGAGTTTGAGCTCTATGTTATCATTAATTATATCGACTAAATAAAGACCTTGGCCGAGGCGATTGAGTGAATGAAGAAATGTGTTTCTTAGTCACTCACTAGTTGATTATAATTGACATGAAACATAATTGGTAATCTATTGGGGTTTGACAGTTAAACCATACCCTAGGATTAACCTGGAGCTGAAATAATGGAAGGAAATACTACATTATTCTTATAATGGTTCTTGAGAGTAAATAATAATATTATTTCATACTATCCGATCATTAAGGAGTATTGCTAGATGCCAACCTTGATTGGTAAATTAATATGATTAATTTGTTGCCGGTTTAGTAATGAACCTATGGGGTCACACACTTACGAGTGTTCTAATCTTTGCTAAGGATTATTTGATTTATTATGAGATAATTAAATTAAATATTTCAAATGGAATATTTAATATTCTTTGCTAGCACCAAGAATATTATTAATAATAGAATATTTTGTATAAATATTCAAAAGATTTTTTCTCACATATGTATATGATGATATACACATATGCATGGAAATTATATATTGTTAAAAAAGCAAAGTTTAACTTTGCAAAGAGGTTTATATTTGGAAAAACTCAAATGAGATTTTGTACGCATATATCTCAGCGAATGTATGGTAAAAGTTTTCTTCTATGGAATAATTGGAGATCGACGAATAAATGTTAATCTGCAAGTTTCCATTACACTATAATGTATAGTTAAGAAAGAAATTTTATTATCATATAGATTGCTTTTGAAGACATCGATATAAAATGGGTTTCTTGGAAGAGAAAAAAGAATTCATTCAAAAACAGAGAAAAAGAGTTCTATTGTCAAGAGTTGATAGCAAAGATTGGTCTCGGTGTGGATAAGCATAGAGTCTTCGTACATTCGAAGAACAAGGTTTTAATCGAAATTAAACTCGCTCCAAGTATTTCGTTTTGATCTCTTCTTTGTTTGTAGATATATTTTAAATGCAAATGTATCTCTAGGATTGCAAAAAAAAAAAAAAAAAATCACTGCATGTTATGAACTCTTTGCGATCCTTCAGAAAGTTCTTTAAATTTATATTAATATGGAGCTAATTATAATCATAGATTCAAAGTATTTAATAGTTTAGAAGAAAGAAGAATCAAAACATGTAAAGAAAATTAAAGAATTCCAAATGTAGAAGGACTCTTACCTTTTATATTAAATTAAGACATATAAATATTAAATTACTTTATTATCTTTAAAATTTAATATTTATAGGGTTGTTATAGGCATTACAAAAATTGGTCGAAGCTAAGATACTTTTATAATAGTACTATCATAATACACAACATGAGATATTGGAGTTGCATAAATTTATTTATTATAAGAATGTAATAGTTATTTATTGAAGTATTATATTTCAAGGTATAAGAATTTCATTAATTACAATAATTTTTTTTAAAACTCAATCAATAATCAGTTGAATTATAAATAAGTTTAGGATAATCACAAATTGTCAGTAGAATTATCATATGTTTTGGACTAAGTGTCTTCTTATGTTTCTGTGTAATATATAATTAGTTGGAGTAAAATACGAGTTTTACACTATTTGATGCATAAATATTGTCATAATCAAAGTTAAAACAAAATATTTAATTTGTTACGTTAGAGATCTTATTTATGGTTTCAATCCTCTTCAAGTTCATGTATATATCTAATTGTAAGATTTTGGTTTTTGTTTGTTGCTACTACCTATTGTTTTCTACTTGTTCTATTGTGTCGTACATTCATTGGTTGATCTGTGGATGTTAATTAGTTGGAATATGATTATTCACCGTTTTACAAATGTCTACCTCATATTTTTTTTACATGTAACTTTTGAATGTATTACAAATATATTTGGTCATTTTATAATTACTTGAATAATTTTTTAATTTCAATTTGTTATTTTATATTATTTAAATGAATTTTATATTTTAATTTTAATTAACTAACTTATTAAAATTAGATTTTAATTTTTAGTATGTGTTTCAAATCAACTAACAAAGATTTTGTTGGTTTACATGGATGATATGTACCACTTCGTTTGCAATCCAAAATAACTCGAGCTTGCTGACCACTCTCACTACTATTAGAGCGTTGAACTAATACTACCATATTATGTATATGCGCTACAACATTTGCCCATTTCATCATCAAATTACGAGACTCAAATATGTCATCTGTAATAAAGTCAAAAATAAAATCAATCTGCACATACTCAGGATCTATGTCGTCTGATCCATAGGCATTTCTTCATCCATAGGGTTTATGAAATTTAATTTCATGGAATATGAAATGTATTACTGTTACAAATGAGTAAATAACATCATAAACATATGTAAAAAAGCAAATATTATTGTTTGAATGTTGAGGAAGTACACTCTACTGCCAAGCCGACCGAATACTTAGTGAAGTGCTCAACCAGTATGGTAGAACAATGTTCTCTATGTTCGGTCGTTCTGATTGACCAATATTCTTAATGTTCGGCTAGTTTGACCGTGTGTTCTTCATTGTGTTTGGCTAGCCTGACCGAGCGTGTTTTAATATGTTCGGCTTGTACGTACCGAACGTGTGAATTCTAAGGGAAATGTTTTGAACATACGAAAATGAAACCTATACTACTTAAAACTATTAAAAATGTATGTGAAATCTTACATTGTTTGGTCCAAATGATTTCATCATACATGGTAGTTTTTCTTCACAAAATGAAGGGGGAAATAAGGAGAAATAAAGAAGAAGCAGCAGCAAAATGAAGAATTAATAAAATTATGTCATGCGTGTGGACGCATTTTAGTCTTTTAGTATCTATTTATTCTTACATTTTTATAATATGGAGTGTGTTTAATAGTTGATGGGTTGTTTTTTAGTCGCCCCTTAAGCATTTCCACGAGGAGAAAATAATTTTGAATAGATTTAAGATTAAGGGAAATACAAGAGGAGCGTGTATAATGATTTGAACATATTACAATATGATTTAGATGTGATTTTCCTCCAATTTTTTTATATACAAAACATAGGGATTATGTTTTGTATGTTGTAAATTCTTTTATATTTCTTACTTTAAGTATATGAAGAATTTTTGATCTTTAATATAATTTTCTTTTTCTTTTTTTTGCAGGTTAACCTCAAAATTGATTAATGAAGTTCCTTCAACAACAATACACTTATGAATATTTTGTAATGAAGCTTATACAATAGTTTTTGTATATGAAGTTTATACCTTACTTAAATTTGTATATAAAACTAATATATTTATGGATTATGGATTGATAATATTAATTTGACAATTGAAATAGTAGTATGGAAGTAATGTAACATTTTGTGTGAAAAAAAAAAACCATTTTCTGATATAATTGTAGCTTTTGGTATCTGAAAATTAAGGTTGATAACATGCATATATTAGTATTAGAAAAGTTTATGATACTATCAATTTTGGTATCGGAAAAAAAGGAATTGATACCATATGTTTACTATTGGTAAAAGTTTCGAATACAATAAACACAATATTGTATCATATTTTACTGATAGAATTGTCTGATACTAAATACATTTATGATACCAAAAAGTAACTCCTTTAGTTTCAAACAAAAAGTTTCTGATATTACAAATAAAATATTGTATCAAATATTATTGATACAAATCCTAAGCAGCTAGATTGTTCTATCGGCTAGTTTTATGAAATCTGTATTTATCGTTCTTGTCTATTGAATCTGATGACATGTGGAAAACATTATATTGAACACTTTGCATTTTCAACAATAAATCCATCACGAAAGACATCAAATTGCAAATACAAACTTGAAACATAACACTTGAGGAAATAAAAAAAAAAAAGAAAGGAAAATGAATACCTGAGGCCTCAGCAGCACTACTCCCGGGTACTAATTAAGATGAAGTTGGAGGAGCTCATTTCCAAAATCACGTTGATCTTCTTCAATACACTTTGCAGATTCCACAACAGATGATATACAACTCTCCACCTCAATCAGTTGAAGTGTTGATATATCTCCAATATCACGTGGAATCTCTCTTAGATTAAAGCAACAACAAAGAGTAAGGCGCTCAAGCCTCGGAAAATGACAACTCTCTGTTATCCAAACTTCGGGATCTGCCAAGTCAATTGCAAGTACTTTTAATTGACAGAACTGCCCTTCCACTGTTTCCCACACGGATCCACGGCAAGCAAACGACAATAGTTTGAGCACTTGAAGATTTGGCAATGAACCAACAATTGACATATCTTTCCATGGAATTTCAACGCCCTTCAATGTCAACTTCTTTAGTGTCATTGGGAATGCAAGCATACGATTTAAAGTACCTCCAATGAAGAAACTATGCTTAACTACCTCAATGTTCAACTTTTCAAGCTTTTGCATATGGACGAGATTGTTTAGGTCGTTCTCTGACCATTTTGTTTCCTCCATGTCATCATACAAATAAGTGATTCCCAACTTCTTTAGGTTTGGAATCAATTCCAGGATCCTCTCTGAGCATCTAAAATTTCGTATTCCTTTTAGCGTGTGCAAGTTTTGCAGAGGCGGAAAATGATCACAAGTTTCTGCTGAAGGATCAGGTAGTAAGCCATCATGAACAATAACATGCCTTAATTCTCTCATTCTCCAAATTCCCAACAGCAAGCATACTGGGAAGGAATCCAACGTTGACGGTAAATTAATGTTTGAAGATTCACAAGTTTGGGAAAATATTCGGAAAATTTGAAATACCAGAAGTTCGAAAGCATTAAATGCAAGGTACCTCAATGAAGTAGCTTACATATTTTGTCATCCACCAATCTCAAATCTCATTCATAAAATCCAGTACTCTAAGTAGTCTACAACGCTTCCAAGAATCAAATTTTGTACTGCCGAAAGCAATAATAGTATGTATTG
Organism: Scutellaria barbata; assembly: GCA_028654395.1. NCBI lineage: Eukaryota > Viridiplantae > Streptophyta > Magnoliopsida > Lamiales > Lamiaceae > Scutellaria > Scutellaria barbata. The sequence goes on from JACJVH010000076.1 coordinate 31,719, forward strand.
GTGAATAATCCATGTTTAGGAAATGATCCTCAACATTTGACAAAAAGCTTATGCGGCGTGATTTCTCATAGGCAAAAGGCTGCCCAAACAATTATGAATTACGTCGAGAAATTTCTCATCATGAACTTTTCTTAAACACATGTCTCTCAAGAGATCATGCATCTTTATGGTTTTGATTCTCCCATTATACCTCTTCTTAATGATCAAAACAAGACTTCTCTTTGCCAAATCTTCCAAATAATCCTCCGCCACCTCTTCTAAATCTTTGGATCCATTTGATTTCAGAAAACCTTCTGCTACCCATATTCTGATCAGTTTTGAGACACGTATCTCGTCATCTTCTGGAAAACCTCCTATGTAAAGAAAACATGGCCTTAAATGATGAGGCAGATATGTATAACTTAAAGATAATATCTCCATGAAGGGCTCATTGCTTGTATTTACAGCTTCATTCACATTTATTGAGATCTTTTCCCATGTTTCTTGCATCCGATCGACCTTGGAGAGGACTCCAGCAATCACAACAATTGCAAGGGGAAGTCCTCTGCATTTCTCAGCAATCTGCCTCCCAATTTCTTCGAGTTCAGGTGGGCATTGTTCTTCCTCAAACACTTTCTGTCTAAGTAGATTCCAACTCAAGTCTACACCCATCAAATGCATCTCGTAAGGATGGATGGAAGAGTCGACATAAGAAGCCACATGAGCGTCCCTCGTGGTTATGATAATCCGACTCCCATTGAAGTCATCTGGAAACACCCTCCGTAAATCATCCCATGGTTCAGAATTCATATGTCATCTACAACAATTAGAAACCTCCTCCATTTTAAGTATTTATAAACGCGTTCATGCAGATCCAATGAATCTTTCTCAAAATGTTGGAGCTTGGTTGATGCATCAATTGAATTTAGAAGGGATAACAGGATACTTGCTTTGTCATAGTTTTGAGAAACAGTGACCAGACCAGAAACATCAAAGTGCTCAAGACTTAAAGGGTGATGAAGAGCATACCTAGCCAGAGTCGTCTTCCCGATGCCTTCCATCCCAACGATTGGGATCACTTCAAGTTTAGCAGACTGAGCATGGAGCCGTTCTTGTATTTCCAGCAAGTCCTTTTCAAATCCCACCACTGCCCTTTGATGTTCGGCTCAGGTGTTGATGAAAATGAAGCAGAAGAATGAGTTGACATCATCTCATTTTCACTTGTACAACTACTTTTGATTTCCATCACTTGTTCCAAGATGGAATTGATTTCTGTTGTGGGCTTCTGTAACTCTTTGTATAATTTTGTAAAGTTAGGCCCAGCAAATAAAAAATCTTGTGGAGAATCGGAACCATGAGAATCAGAAAATTTATTTAAGTACTGTTTATATAACTTTTTCAAGGAATTTTGGGGGAAAGCAGATTGAAACATTCGAACGACGCTTTCCATATTTTGAACCAAGAATTTTATTCAAAATATGGTACTCGAAGATGTCTTCTACTTGATTTGCTGCAACAGTGATTGGTGCTTCAAATTTGGTAGCCTCTCTTGAAAATCCTCAAGAAAAGTTGACAAGAAAACAATTTTCTCATGTAGAGATTGAATTTGTTGCTTTTCATCATGAACAACAAAGGAATGACGAATCAGAAATAGATCTAGTGTTTGTGCAAGTGAAACAAGAGCAGCATAAGCCATCTAAGCTGAGAAAAGACTAAATAAGGAAGAAATAGAGAGAGAGAGAGACAGAGAGAGCTGAGAGAACTGGTAAGGGGAAGCAACCGATCAGAATGATCTGTAGCATAGACGACTTTTCTCACCAATATCAAACGACTTACTTGCCCAAATTATCTTTGGGAGAACACCCCAATTTACCACAGTTAATATTAAGTATGATCTAAAATAGTATTAAAAATAAAATTAATATTTTTTTATCATAAAAAATAAAAGTGAAATACTTTATATCATCAAATATAAAAGTAGGACAAAAAATATCATATTTTTTGATTGACTTTAATGACCAAATTATTATCCAATAATAATTTGGTCAAAGGGAATCTTTGAGTTAAAAAGGGTTTTCTCACACCTCCCCCTAATTTTGAAACCCTTTCCCACATCATCTTTTTCCCAACCGAAACATTGCTCCATTTTCTTCTTTTTTGAGCTAAAAAATTCACCTCAAAAATTCATGTTTAAAGCTTCGATTTTTTTGGTGAAAATCCATGTTTAAGATGAAGATGTCAAACCAAAAAGGAGAGGTTAGTGATTTATCCCTCGATTTTTCAGAAAATTGTTGAAATTAAGGTTGGAATTTGTTGAAATTTCTTGAGAATTTGTTGAAATTTTGTTGAATTTGTTGGAAATATGTCTTAATACTTCGAATTTGTTGAGTATTAGTTGAACAAACGGAGGATTAAACATCAATTTTAATTCCAATTGAACCCTAAATTATTTAGGGATTAGATTTAATTTCTTTTCATATATGCTTGAATTCATGTTTGAAATGGTTAATTGGTTTAAATTTCAATTTGATAGGGTTAATTTGTTTGAATATGTGCTTAAATTGATGTTTGAAAGGGTTAAATGAGCATAATCGAAAATAATCACGTTTAATCGAAAAAATGCATGTTTAATCACGTATAATTATAGGAAATAATCACGTTTAACACTATAATTATAGTGTTAAACGTGAATAAATTGAAAAAGATTAGATATAGACATTGTAGGAACAATAAAAGTTATTAACATAAAAATGCACTAACAAAATAAAATAAAAAAAATCAGGAAAAAAAGAACACGGAGAGAAATTAGTAAAGAATTGAAAAAAAAAGGGGTTAAATGGTTTTTAAAAGAGAATTTTATGTAGGGTTAAAATTGAAAATTCACGAATAGGGGATAATTGAAAATTCACGTTTAACCCTATAATTATAGGGTTTTAAGATTGAGGGGTATTTTGGTAATTAAGTCAAAGGGTTGACTTTGACTGGGACCCACGACCTCCGGTGAACGATATCTCGTTGGCGATGACTCGATGATAAAGTATGATGAAAGAAACGAGATTTGGATAGAAAACGAATCGAAAATACGACATCGTGCGTGTTCCCCGCGACGGAGAAAAAAACCCTGGCGTCTCCCAGCAGCTGCCGAGTTTTCTCGACAGCGGGAGAGGCATCCTCGGTAGCTACCGAGTTTTCTCGACAGCGGGGGTTAAACGTGATTTTTGAAAATTCACGTTTAACCCCCGCTGCCGAGAACACTCGGCAACTGCCAAGAGCCTGTGTCCCGGCTATCGAGAAAACTCGGCAGCTGTCGGGAGACGCCAGGGTTTTTTTCTCCCGTTGCGGGGAACGCGCGCGACGCCGTATTTTCGATTCGTTTTCTATCTAAATCTCATTTCTTTTCATCATACTTTATCATCGAGTCGTCGCCAACGAGATATTGTTCACCGGGGGTTGTGGGTCCCGATCAAAGTTAACCCTTTGACCTAATTACCAAAATATCCCTCAATCTTAAAACCCTATAATTATAGGGTTAAACGTGAATTTTCAATTTATTCACGTTTAACACTATAATTATAGGGTTAAACGTGATTATTCCTTGTAATCACTATAAAATCGAAATTTATGCCATTCCAAACGTCGATTATGTCTGTTTAACCCTTTCAAACATCAATTGAAGCATATATTCAAACAAATTAACCCTATCAAATTAAAATTAAACCCGTTTAACCATTCCAAACATGAATTTACGAACATATTCAAACAAATTAACCCCATGAAATGCAAAATTAAACCCGTTTAACCATTCCAAATATGAATTCAAGCATAGAATAATAATTCTTAAACATAATCCCTCAAAAAATAGGGTTAAATGAGGATTATTAACTATTAAACATACATTTCTTATTTCAACAATAATTCTTCCAATCTTCCAAGAGCGAAAATGTCGGAAAAAAATTTCAGATAATTTCGTACTGAAATTATCAACCTATATAGATGAAAAATACACAGGACAATTACATGTGAATTCACAGTAAATAATGAGAAGAAAAAAACAAAAAAATTGGTGTGATCCAATTAATACAATTAATTCATGTGCATGGACAATAAATAATGAGAACAAAAAAACAAAAAATTTGGTGTAATAGTTGCATGGCCAAATTAATTGTTGCAACCCTATTACTACATGTGCCTCTTATCCATTGTTCCAAAAAAAAAATTAATGAGGAAATATTTGTCCCAATTGACCAAAACAATAAAATATATTAATTGTCCAATCATCCAAGTTGACTTTCACAAAAAATGTGGTAGAAAGTGGTATACTATTATATTTTGTGGTATAAAAGTTCACACTATTATATATTATGGTAATTTGAATAAATAATTATATTTTTTATGCTAAAATGAATACTTTCCTCATTATCTTTTGTACTATATATATAATTAATATATATTTAATTATTGTTATCTTTAATATATATTTAATATATATAAATAATTTTAACACAAAAACTTTATACAATTGGTGTACGGATCTAGGAACTGTACACCTGACCTGACCCAGCCTCCACGCGCGTGGGTGGGTGCGCTCAAACCCACCTAAATTCGCTCCAGGTGCTAGACTTTTATGTTATGTTAAGCATACATTTATACAACGTTAAGTATACCTTTATGTTATGTTAAGCATACATTTATGGTTTTATATTATGTTAAGTATATCTTTAAGATTTTTATATTATATTAAGCATACTTTTATGTTAAATTAACCATATTTTTATGTAACGTTAAGCATACATTTATGTTATGTTAAGCATACCTTTATGGTTTTATATTATGTTAAGCATACCTTTAGGGTTTTTATGTTATGTTAAACATATCTTTATGTTATGTTAGTCATACCTTTAATTATGTTAGTTGTACCTTTATGTATTATATAAAAATATGACTAATATTAATTAAAAGTATGCATAATATTTACATATAGGTATATATGTACAAATTAGGGTTTTTTTGTGCTGAAATTATAGTTTTTTCGTCAAAATTGGGGTTTTTTTTTTAAAGTTAAAGTTTTACATAAAGGTATGCATAACATAATATAAATGTATGTTTAACATAATATAAAGGTATGACTAACACAACATAAAGGTTAGGATAAAAAAAAAAGGAATGCGTGGATCCATACAACAGTTATACACAAGCCTCGCTCATAATTTTAAAGAAATACGATTAACAACACCATGTTGACATAACAATTACTTTTACAATTAACTCCTAAGAACATGTACATTGCAAGGTGGTTATAACTCATAATTCCTATTTTTTATCACTATTTTTCTAATTATAACTAATTCTTCTTAACTCCTACATTCATCATCTTGGTTATATTTCACTTTTTTTGGTCCCACCATCATTTATTCACTTTTCCTATATATTTTATTAAATAAATATATGTTTCAACTATTTAATTATTATAAGATTTTTGAAACACAAAAATGATTTTGAAAAAAAGAAACTAATTTTTCAAATAAAATAATCTAATATTATTTTTTCATTAATATGAATAAACTAGAATATTTTTCTTTTACCAGTTTTTGGAATTTTTTTTTACTTAAATTCAACAATACAATTTTGTGACAAATTTTCATAAATTTAAAAAGATAGTACAACATAATCAACAAAAAAAAATACAGTTAATCAAAAATACAAAATAATAAGAAGCTATAGATAAACCATTATTGTTGATGGTTATTAGATCGTGCCCAAATATGCTCAACTAAGTCGGCACGAAGTTGATGATGAACTTGGTTGGATTGAAATGCAGAGTTGATCCGTATATATTCTTGAAAATCTCGTGTAGCACCTTGTGTTACTTAAGCGGTGTAGTGCCCAAAATAAAAATGAAACATAATTGGTTAATTAAATAAGTAAACCCTTAATTGAAATATCTTATGTGTATTAATTCTTAAGTGTTTAATTTAATTACATGCGTTTCAGATACTGTTTAACGACCGGTTTAGATGGATAAAATTTATAGACATGGAACATAGAATATTTTTACACTATTAGATGCGTAACGGAAAAATAAGAAGATAAAAACGAACTAGACATCAATCGGACACCCGTAGCTCAAACGGCGAAGAAAAGGGCAAAATATAGAGTTTCGGAAAAACGAGGAATGGAATCTTGATGAACAGTAACCGACATCTTATCATGAACAGTATCCTACCCTACATGAACTGTAACTTCCTAAATTATATAAATAGGCACTTATTCGATTCATTTTCCACCGTTTCTTCGAATGAGCCGAAAAACGCAGAACACACGTAAGCCTCTCTTTCCTCTCTCTTTCTCTCTCCCTTTTTTTTGTCTCCAGAGCGCCGCGGTTGGACTTCACCAAAAAATTTCAAAATGGTCGGTTTCGGTCGATTTTTGCACATAATGTAGCCCTCGACAAGATGAATCTAGGACAACTTTCGGAATTCAATTTTTATTTTCCGTTCGCTGGAAAACGACGAAAAATAATCTCCAAACCCTAAACCCTAACTTCTTGCCAACATTTCTCTCTCCTGTTTTCTCTCTCTCTCTCTCTTCTTCTCGCGGGTACCGGCACTAGAGGGGCTACCGGGGTTGTGAGCTAGCCGCTGGAGGGGCGGCACCGCCGTGGGTGGTGGTGTAGGTGCCGAAAAATGGGCTGGGAAGGAGGCTGTTGCATAGAGTTTGTGTAGTGTGTGTGTGTGTTTAGCGTGAGTGTATATATATGTGCGTGTGTGTGTTTAGGATGCTGGCTGTGTGTGTTGGGGGCTGTATTGGTGGTCGCTGGCGACTGGAAGTCGCCGGCCAGTGTCCTAGGTGGTCGGAGGAGGGTCATCGGCGACTGGTAGTCGCCGACCGGAGCTGGAAAGGTTGGGGTTAGTTTTGCATGTGTGTGTGATGAAGGGTGTTTGCGGCTGTTTTTCCGGCACTGTTCATGCCGTAATCCGGCGATGGATGGCCAGAGGTGGTAGACGGTGGTGCAGGCTCATCGATGGATGAAGTGGCGGCGGTACAGGATGATGCCGCCGCAGCTGGTGGTGTCGGGAAGTGGACTGGTCGAGCAGGGTCGACGCCGGGTGGCCTGGGTGCGAGCCTGGCCGAGGCTACCGAGAAAACTCAGCCGCTGCTGAGGATGCCGAGTCTATCGAGAGATACTGCCGAACTATTGAGAAAACTTGGCAGTTGCCGAGAGACGCTGCCGAGGATTGCTACCGAGGTCGTCGAGTTTTTTTTCACCCGACATTGGGTATGCGCGCGACGTTGTATTTTTGATTTGATTTTCAATCTGAATCTCATTTTCTTTTCATCGTACTTTATCATCAAGTCGTTGCAAAAGAGATATCGTTGACAGGGGGTCATGGGCCCCGGTCAAAGTCAATCCTTTGACCAAATTACCAAAATACCCCTCAAACTTAAAACGCTCCGTTCGAGCTCGTTTCAACTCCGATCGAGCTCATTCTTTTTTTTCTTGTGATAAAAATTCATTCTCTTTCACCTCAGCCTTATAAACTGATTTTTCCCTCTTATTTCTCAACCTCAATCGTTAGCCCTTCCATTTCGATCCGTCTCATCTCGATTGATAGTATCCGATCCGATATCGTTTAAATCTTTAATTATATTTAATAAAGATCTAAGAAACACCATAAATTATGTAGGTTACCTGTTGCATTGAAGCCTTGAGATACGTGATAGTTGATACTTGCTACTCACGTAGTAACTACCGAACAAGGTGGGGGTAATTTCTAACTTTTTATCTATTTACAGTTTTCCCTATTCCAAACATGATTGAGGAATACTAAATGCTGTGATTATATTTATTGTGTCATACTTATTACTGTGAACGGGTTACTGTCCACCTCTTACATGCATTCGTCTTTTACCCTTTTCTACTACTCTAGAAGGTTTGGTGGTCCTTGAAATGCACCAACGGTAATGAGACCATTTTTATAGGATAAGATGGGAAATACCCGCACCTATTCTTCCCTTACAATTTCTAATATCTATTGTGCATATTTCGTACTGTGTTTCGTGATAATTATATGTATTTCTGATTTAAATATTTATCGAATGTTAAGATGTGGATTTTATCCCCACGAGTGTCTATTCCACGCACTCACCCCCTATTCTGTAATTCACGTTACAGGAGATGATGAGCATGATGAACCCTAGAAAGAGACAGGAGGTGCTATATTTTGGATCTATAATTTTAAGATGATGTTTCTCAAACATTTTTCAAACAATGTTTTAAGAAATCCACGTTTTGTGGTTATGTGACGTGTTTTTGGGATGTGAGATCCTGATGATATTTTACGCTGTGAATATTTTGTTCAATCGGTTGAAACCAATTATTGATATGTAATATTTTCTGCTCGTCTCCTACCTCATTCTTCCGATTTTCATCTCCTACCTCCTTCTTCTGTATATGAAATGTCTCTTACCATTTTTTCTTGCACGCCCGTGTGGAAAACTCTAATAAACTTTATGTAAGAAAATGGAGCGTGATAGTTTGGTATCAGAGCCATGTTCTATTGTTTTCGAACTTGCTCAAACATTTTTTATAAAGAGAATATGAGAAAAACGTGTCTTTAAAACGTGAAAATGTTTTCAAAAAGAAATAGGATATGCACCATCCTCTCTCTATAGGTGTCTCTCCTTGATCGTAAGACTTGCATAATAGAATGCTTATCTGTTATGTGATACTGTGTTGGAATGATATATACCGTTAAGGTTAAGAGGGGGCTTTACGGGTATAGGTTGATGATAAAAATTCGTGTAACTTCTATATGACCGATGAATAGGGTTTACGTTACTATTAGGATGCGAGTACCGATTATAGAGACACATGAGGAGAGGCTTCGATGCTATTTTTACTAGAGTAGAGTGACGAGCGATAGGTCAGTAGACGAGCACGTTGCCAGACTTCTACACTGCTGGAGGGAGTTAGGGGGTGCTGGAGGTAGGATCAGTGATGTATAGGCGTGTCTACACGTGATCCATACTTTGCCTCATGAATGGGAGGCTAGAGCACATCTCGTTTACCGGGATGAGCTAGTATACTCATCGAGGGATTTCATACCCATCACTGATTTCGAGAACGTGGCAAGAAAGATGCTAGAGCTATGGGGTCGACATGGCCTTCCAACTGCTCCTGAGCCGGAACCTTACGACCTGTCTAACAGTAGTTCGGAGTAGGAGGATGAGGACCTTGAGGAGGATCCTAAGGATGAGGATCCCGAGGAGGACCCTATCGAGGAAGATATAGAGGTTGGTGACCCGAGAGACGGGGCACCAGAATTACAGGGGCCTCCGCCGTCTCCAGCCGCCATCGCGTAGATTAGGAAGATGTCTTTTAGAATGTATATATATATATACTACAAATGATATATCTTTTCATATGTATATGGTAGCTTTTACTTCATATAGATAGTGTACATGATCCTTTTGACATGATGTAAAGGTTACCCTATTTTACGTATATGTATATATTATGCACGTGTAATTCTTTTTTGTTTAATGGAATACCCGTTTATACATTTTCAAGAGTGTCGCGTTTATTTTATCCCTATCTATTATTATTTTTATAATTTTAATAACATATACTTATATAACGTAACAGAGCTATGTCAAGAGGAAGACCACGAAGAAATCAAACCCCAATGGCTGATCAGTTGGAACGGGATAATAATGCAAGCACGAGGGATCTAGTGTCTATTATGAGGGATTTAGCATAACACTTCGAGGCAACTAGAGCCAACCCACAGCCAGCTAAGTCCGATCCAAATCTAATATATGAACAGTTTCAGTGATTTAACCCACTGATGTTCGACGAGAAGGGTGAACCTGAAGAAATGAAAGAGTGGCTGAGGTCACTTGATCGACTTTTTAGGCACTTGACATGTACACAGGAACAGAATGTTTCTTGTACTATCTTCCAGCTCACAGACGAAGTGAGTCACTGGTGGGACTCGTATGAGAGGACGCTGCTACCCGCCCAAAAAGAGGGGATAGCATGGGAAGAATTCAAAGAAGTGGTTTCTCATCACTTCATACCTCAATCCTATCAGGACAGAAAGGAAACAGAGTTCCTATATCTCCGATAGCGAAGCATGACGGTGGGAGAATATGAGCGGTGATTCAATCACCTGAGCCGGTATGCCACACACTTGGTGGATACCAACATCAAGAAGGCCTGAAGGTTTGGAAAAGGCTTTCATCTAGAGATTGGATCCATACTGGCTGGGCAGAGGATGATGTCATACGCAAGTGTTATCGAGAGAGCACAAGAGATCACCTCTAGCTTGCGTTTGGAAGCTATAATTCCTAGGAAAGTCTTCCCAACTCCTGTAAAGAGGAAGTGGACTGGCTCGAGCCAGTATGCCACACACATGGTGGATACCAACATCAAGAAGGCCTGAAGGTTTGGAAAAGGCTTTCATCTAGAGATTGGATCCATACTGGCTGGGCAGGGGATGATGTCATACGCGAGTGTTATCGAGAGAGCACAAGAGATCACCTCTAGCTTGCGTTTGGAAGCTATAATTCCTAGGAAAGTCTTCCCAACTCCTGTAAAGAGGAAGTGGACTGGCTCGAGCCAGTATGCCACACACTTGGTGGATACCAACATCAAGAAGGCCTGAAGGTTTGGAAAAGGCTTTCATCTAGAGATTGGATCCATACTGGCTGGGCAGGGGATGATGTCATACGCAAGTGTTATCGAGAGAGCACAAGAGATCACCTCTAGCTTGCGTTTGGAAGCTATAATTCCTAGGAAAGTCTTCCCAACTCCTGTAAAGAGGAAGTGGACTGGCTCGAGCCAGTATGCCACACACTTGGTGGATACCAACATCAAGAAGGCCTGAAGGTTTGGAAAAGGCTTTCATCTAGAGATTGGATCCATACTGGCTGGGCAGAGGATGATGTCATACGCAAGTGTTATCGAGAGAGCACAAGAGATCACCTCTAGCTTGCGTTTGGAAGCTATAATTCCTAGGAAAGTCTTCCCAACTCCTGTAAAGAGGAAGTGGACTGGCTCGAGCCAGTATGCCACACACTTGGTGGATACCAACATCAAGAAGGCCTGAAGGTTTGGAAAAGGCTTTCATCTAGAGATTGGATCCATACTGGCTGGGCAGGGGATGATGTCATACGCGAGTGTTATCGAGAGAGCACAAGAGATCACCTCTAGCTTGCGTTTGGATGCTATAATTCCTAGGAAAGTCTTCCCAACTCCTGTAAAGAGTAAGTGGACTGGCTCGAGCCAGAGTTCTGCCCAGAATAAATTTCTAAGGACAAACAATGCTCCACTCCTTCCCACTCCCAGATTCGAGAACCCGTGCCCTAGATGTAGAAAGGTACATGTGGGGCCGTGTCAACGAGAAACACGGAGTTGCTTCAAATGTGGATAGTGATGTTAATCCGGGTCGGGCTAATAGGGCCAGCCCGTTTAGCCCTAAAAAATGCAGGGTTAGGTCTGAGATATTAGAGGTCCGTTTAAATCCGGACCTTTTTGGCCCGGTCCTACTAGGCCACGGGCTAAATGGGCTAGCCTGTCGATTAATCGGGCTAGCCTGTCTAGCCCGATTAAAAAATTACAACCTGCCGAATTCGAACCATCGACCTACACACCTCCACTCCACCAGCTAAACTGAGGTCTATTTCATTTACTTGTATCTATAATTTTATTTAAATAAATGTAGTTGATATTAGAAAACAAGAATAATGATGTTAACTTCTTCAAGTATAGTTTCAAATCGAATAAATTTCATAACAAGACCCAATTTATAAATTAGTTCTCAATTCTAAACCCAAATTTTCAAATTTCACAATAAGAGACTCAATTTTATATTTTTTTCTCAATTTCAGGCTTGAAAATTAGATTGAGTTCTCAATTCAAGACAAAATTTCATTTTTTTTTTATATTTAAAATTTATTTATATTTTAATATGTATTTATAGTTTAGATAAATTAAGACAAGATCGTGCAATATTGGAATGATCTTCATCTGACTTCATATGAAATTTTGTCTTAAATTGAAAACTCAATCTAAATTCTAGCCTTAAATTGGAAAAAAAAATGTTAAATTGATCCCCTTATTGAGAAACTTTAAAATTTGTGTCCAAAATTGAGAATCAATCTATAAATTGAGTATTGTTGTGAAATTTATCATTTCAAATCAGTTATTCTGATTAAATGCATCTTGAACTTTATTAATTAAAATCTATTAATTGATAATAAATATAGATAAGGTATATATTGATGAAACTAAATCGATAATATTGTTTTATTATTTATGTTTATTTTGTATTTTATTTATTTTAAAAATATAATTTTATAATCTCTATTTTAAATTTTGTATTGATTTTTTTTACGTAGCCCGGTTAGTGGCCCGTTTAACCGGAGGCCCGCTAGGGTTAGGGTTAGGTCCTCACTATGAGAGGCCCGTTAAGAGTGAACCTAATAAAGCCTTATCCCGTGGCCCTATAGGGCTAGGATCAGCCCGTTTAACATCTCTACATGTGGAGCACCGTGGCATATAACGGCCAACTGCCGGAAGACAAGAAACTCGCCAGCTACAGCCCCGAACTCTAGGTCGGTGGCAGGTAGAGCATGAGCCTTTGCTCTTACCCGCCCGGAAGCTGCTGAGGGAGCTAAGACGATGACAGGTATGTTATCAGTATGTGATATACCTGCTCTCATCCTATTTGATACTAGAGTGACACACTCATTTGTCTCAGTGAATTTTTGTAAATTGCTGAAGCATGAGGACGATAGGATAGTCGCTTAAACCCTAGAAATTAGTATTCCTTTAGGGAAGACAGCAAGGACAAAACACCTATAGCATCGCCTTAAGATCGCGTTTGAAGATAAGATTCATCTAGTCGATCTTCATGCTCTGGAGATGAAGGATTTCGATATAATTTTAGAAATGGACTTGCTAGAGTCCAACCATGCGGTAATCAAGTGTCGTGCAAGGAAAATCATTTTTCAAGCACTGGGAAAGCCGGAGTTCACCTTCCATGGGACACGAGTCAAAGTTGACTCAAGGATTATATCGGCCATGAAAGCAATCGAGATGCTTAACAAAGGAAATTGTGAAGTATGATTGGTCAACATGGTAAACCCTGAGCAGGGATCACTATTTATCGAGGAGGTACCGGTAGTAAATGAATTCTTAGACATTTTTCCAGATAAATTACTTGGCCCTTCGCCGGATAGACAAGTGACATTCAGGATTGATCTTATGCCCGGAATGACACAGATGTTAAAAGCTTCTTATCGAATGGCACCGAAAGAATTACAAGAACTGAAGGTCCAAATACAAGAGCTTTTGGACAAAAGTTTCATTTGGCCAAGCGTGTCGCATTGGGGAGCTCCAGTACTTTTTGTGAAGAAGAAGGATGACAACTTTCGAATGTGTATTGATTATCGAGAGCTAAATAAGAGGACAATAAAGAACAAGTATTCACTGGCTCGAATTGAAGATCTTTTTGATCAATTAAGAGGTGCCAGTGTGTTCTCGAAGATTGACTTAAGATCTAGCTATCACCAGATGAAAGTCAAAGATACAGATATATCCAAGACAGCGTTCAGGATGAGATATTACCACTATGAGTTTGTAGTTATGTCGTTTGGACTTAGTAATGCTCCAACTGTCTTTATAGATTTGATGAATCGTGTCTTCCATCCATATTTTGATCTCTTCGTCATTGTGTATATTGATGATATCCTTATCTATTTGTGCGATAGAGCGCAACATGAACAATACCTCAGAATTGCACTAACGATTCTACGAAAGGAGAAGCTTTATACGAAATTTAAGAAGTGTGAATTCTGGATGGACAAAGTGGGCTTCCTAGGCCATATTATCTCTTCACAAGGGATCAAAGTAGATCCTGAAAAGGTGGAAGCAGTCAATAAGTGGGAAGCCCCAACAAACGTCAAGGAAGTGCAGAGTTTTATTGGTTTGGCGGGCTACTACCGAAGATTCATAGAGGGATTTTCGAAGATTGTCATTCCGATGACTCGCTTGACAAGAAAGGACGTAAAGTTCCAATGGAGTGAAAATTGTGAGCGTAGCTTCCAGGAACTAAGGAAGAGACTGACGGAGGCATTGGTCTTAATAGTTCCGGATGTAACAAAGGAGTTCGTAATCTACAGCGATGCATCCAAACAAGGCTTGGGATGTGATTTGATGCAACAAGGGAAGGTAGTGGCATATGCATCATGCCAATTGAAGATTCACGAACAAAACTACCCAATGCACGATCTGGAGCTAGTAGCTGTGGTACACGCTCTCAAGATATGGAGACACTATCTCTATGGCGTGAAGTGTGAGATCTACACCGACCATAAGAGTTTGAAATACTTCTTTGAACAGAAGGAGCTCAATATGAGACAAAGAAAACGGCTAGAGTTTATGAAAGATTACGATATTACAATCCACTATCATCCTGGAAAGGCTAACGTAGTAGCTGATGCTCTCAGCAGGAAAGAAAAGGGAATCACAACATCTATGGTCACCAATCAACACCATTTGATTGAGGAGATGTACAAGCTGAGTTTGGAGATAGTCACATCTCTGAATAACATCGAAGCTAGAATGACAGCGCTATTCGTGAAACATACCCTTCGTGAGAGAATTGTTGAAGCTCAGAGAAAAAACAACTTTCTAAAGAAGATGAAAGCTCGTATGGACAGTGGAAAGGCGGAAGGTTTCTCTTTGGCATCTGATGGATCTCTTATCTTCAGAGGAAGAGTGTGCGTGCCAAAAGACGAGAAAATAAGAGAAAAAATTCTCGGAGAGGCACATTGCACACCAATGTCTACACACCCTGGAGGTATAAAGATGTACCGGGGTTTAAGGGAAAATGTCTAGTGGATAAACATGAAGAGAAGCATAGGGTTGTTCGTCAAGAAATGTCTCATTTGTTAACAGGTGAAAGTGGAGCATCAACGATCGGTTGGGATGCTAACTCCTTTGGAGATACCAAAGTGGAAGTGGGAACACATAGCCATGGATTTTGTGGTTGGTCTGTCAAGCACCAGACGAGGAAACCACGCTATTTGGGTGATAGTTGATAGATTAACGAAGTCTGTTCACTTCTTGCCAATCAAGATGACTTTCGGACTGGATAAGTTAGCACGATTATATCTCGAGAAAATTGTTCGATTGCACGGCGTACCAATTTCTATCGTATCGAATAGAGATCCTCGGTTCACCTCCAGATTCTGGCAAAATCTGCAAAAGGAGTTAGGGACCAAGTTGTCCTTTAGTACAACCTTTCACCCACAAACTGACGGACAATCGGAAATGACCATACAAATCTTGGAGGATATGTTAAGGGCATGTGTTTTGGATTTTCCCGAAAGTTGGGAAGACCACCTATACTTGTTGGAATTTTCCTACAACAATAGCTACCAATCGACAATTGGTATGGCGCCCTATGAAGCCCTCTATGGAAGAAAATGTTGCTCACCTATCTGTTGGGATGAAGTGGGCAAAAAGAAGATTTTGAGGCCTGAATTGATAGATCAAACGGTCAAGATAATAAAGAAAATTCGGGAAAGAATACGAGTGGCCCAAGATTGACAAAATGTGTATGCAAACACAAGGCGCAGAGAGTTGAAATTTGAAGTAGGTGACAAAGTTTTACTCAAGGTGTCACTCACTAAAGGAGTTTATCATTTTAGGAAGATGGAAAAGCTGAAATCGAGGTATGTGGGACCATTCAAGATTTTAGATCGAGTAGAAGAGGTTGTGTACCGTTTAGCTCTACCATCAAACTTCGCTGAAGTACACAATGTCTTTCATATATCTATGCTTCTGAAGTATATATTCGATCTGAGCCACATAATCGAACAAGAAGACATAGAACTTGAGAAAGATCTGACTTATGAAGAAGTCCCGATAGCCATCTTGGATAGGAAATATTGTCGACTAAGAAATCGGGAGATGGCTATAGTAAAGATTTAATGGAGCTGTTATGGAAAGAAAGAGGCGACTTGGGAACTAGAGACAAGATACTGAAGAAGTATCCTGACTTACCTTTTCTAGGTACACATTTAATTTCGAGGATGAAATTCTTTTCAGGGGTAAGGGATATAGTGCCCAGGATAAAAATGAAGTATAATTGGTTAATTAAATAAGTAAACACTTGATTGAAATATCTTATGTGTATTAATTCTTGAGTATTTAATTTAATTACGTGTGTATCCGATATGTGTTTAACGATTAATTTTAGATGGATTCAATTTATAGACATAGAACATAGAAGATTTTTATATCATTAGATGCATAATGGAAAAATGAGAAGATAAAAATGAACTAGAGGTCAATCGGACACCCGTAGCTCAAACGGTGAAGAAAAGGGCAAGATACAAAGTTTCAGAAAAACGAGGAATGGAATCTTGATGAACAGTAACCGACATCTTATCGTGAACAGTAATCTAACCTACATGAATAGAAACCTACCCTACATGAACAGTAACTTCCTAATTTTTATAAATAGGCCCTCTTTCGATTCATTTTTCACCGTGTCTTCGAACAAGCTGAAAAACGTCACACACATAAGCCTCTCTCTCATCTATCTTTCTCTTTTTTTTCAAACTAGTCGATTTTGGCACACAATGTAGCCCTCGACGAGACGAATCTAGGACAACTTCTGAAATTTAATTTTAATTTTCTGTTCGTCGGAAAATGGCGAAAAATGATCTCCAAACCCTAAACCCTAACTTCTTGCTACCTTTTCTCTCTCCCGTTTTCTCTCTCTCTCTCTCTCTCTCTCTCTCTCTCTCTCTTCTTCTCATGGGTGTAGATGCCGGAGGGATTGTCGAGGTTGTGGCTAGCGCCGCCGTGGGTGGCGGTGTCGGTGCTGAAAAATGAGCTGGGAAGGGGGTTGTTGCATGGAGTTTGTGTAGTGTGTGTGTAGTGTGAGTGTATATGTATGTGCGTGTGTGTGTTTAGGGTGCTGGGTGTGTGTGTTGGGGGCTGTATTTCCAATCGTCGGCCAGTGTCCCAGGTGGTCGGAAAAGGGTCGTCGGTGATTGGAAGTCGACGACCGGAGTTGGAAAGGCTAGGGTTGGTTTTGCATGCGTGCGTGACGAAGGGTGTTTATGATTATTTTTCCGGCATTGTTCATGCCGAAATTCGGCGAAGGATGGCCGGAGATGGTAGCCGGTGGTGCAGGCTCGCCGGAAGATTAAGTGGCGGCGGCACAGGGTGACACCGCCGCAGCTGGTGGTGTTAGGAAGTGGATTGGTCGAGCAAGGTAGACGTCGGGTGGCCTGGGCGCGAGCTTAACTGAGGCTGCCGAGAAAACTCGGCCACTGCCAAGGATGCTGTGCCCACTGCCGAACTACCGAGAAAATTCTACAGCTGCCGAGAGATGCTGTCGAGCTGCCGAGGCCGCCGAATTTTTTTCAACCGACGCCGGGTACGCGCGCGATGCTGTATTTTTGATTCGATTTTCGATCTGAATCTCATTTTTTTTCATTGTACTTTATCATCGAGTCATCGCCAATGAGATATCGTTGATCGGGGGTCGTGGGTCCCGATCAAAGTCAACCTTTTGACCAAATTACCAAAATACCCCTCAATCTTAAAACGCTCCGTTCGAGCTCGTTTCAACTCCGATCGAGCTCATTCTTTTTTTATTGTGATCCAAAATTCATTCTCTTTTACCTCAGCCATATAAGTTGATCCTTGCATCTTGTTTCTTCAACCTCAATTGTTAAGCCTTTCTTTTCAATCCGTCTCATCTCGATCGATAGTATCCGATCTGACATCATTTAAATCTTTAATTATATTTAATAAAGGTCTAAGAAACACCGTAAATTATGTAGGCTATCTGTTGGATTGAAGCCTTGAGATACGTGATCTTTGATACTTGCTACTCATGTGGTAACTACAAAACAAGATGGGGGTAATTTCTAACTCTTTATCTGTTTACAGTTTTCCCTATTCCAAGCATGATTGAGAAATACTAAATGCTGTGATTATATTTGTTGTGCCATACTTATTACCGTGAACGGGCTGCGGTCCACCTCTTACATGCATTCGTCTCTTACCCATTTTCTACTACTCTGGAAGGTTTGGTGGTCCTTGAAATGCACCAACGGTAATGAGACCATTTTTATAGGATAAGATAGGAAATACCCGCACTTATTCGTCCCTTACCATTTCTAATATCTGTTGTGCATATTTCGTATTGTGTTCTGTGATGATTATACGTATTTCTGATTTAAATATTTGTCGAATGTTAAGATGCGGATTTTATCCCCACGAGTGTATTCCACGCACTCACCCCTATTCTGTAATTCACGTTACAGGAGATGATGAGCACGATGAACCCTAGAAGGAGAGAGGAGGTGCTATATTTTGGATCTGTAATTTTAAGATGATGTTTCTCAAACATTTTTCAACGTTTTAAGAAATCCACATTTTGTGGTTATGTGACGTGTTTTTGGGATGTGAGATCCTGATAATATTTTCCGCTGTGAATATTTTGTTCAATCGGTTGAAACCGATTGTTGATATGTAATATTTTCTGCTCGTCTCCTATCTCATTCTTCCGATTTTCATCTCCTACCTCCTTCTGTGTATGAAATGTCTCTTACCATTTTTTCTTGCACGCCCGTGTGAAAAACTTTGATAAACTTTATGTAAGAAAATGGGACATGACAAGCGGGATCATTATTTTCATCGTTATTCCAATGAAAAATCATTTCTCCTTCATTTTCGACTATCGTATTATGTAAAATAATGCAAGTTGATAAATCTCTCGAAAGTCAAGATATAGACTTCAAAAGATTTGACTTCTTAGAATATGTCATTGAAATAGTTATCTATTGTGTCACATTTTACTAAAAAAAAAAAAACATAGTCAGATTTTTCTTTAATCAATCCATACATAAAAGGGTTCTTGAGTTAATAACAACGACCTAATGGATTAATAAGTGGTGGCCACTAAGTGAATGAATCAACAATGGCTAAGTAGTTATTGTGATGTTTGAGTTTATTTATGAATTGGGTCTCCATATTGAATATATGTGGAATATTCTAAATGTCTCATTTTTGTTGTAATTTTTTCTTAAAGAAGAGGAATGAATAATGTTTACATCATGTCAAATAATTATAGATGTATATTCTTAAAATAAATGTGAAAGACAAAAAGAGAAATACTCAAACTTAAATATGATTGAAAAGCAGGAATACAAAGATTGAGTAATTCAACCAAAAAAAAAACCCATTAAAGAGATTATTAGATACAAAATTTTAATCATGCTCCTTTTTTTTTTAGGTTTTTAATTTGTAAATCAATGTATGTGACATTGTAGTCTCTTGTTCACATGAGCAGCATATAGTAAAACATTATCATGGATGTTATGATACATTCAAATATACTTTATTTACTTCTTCCAAGAGGTGAAATTGGATGACATCAAAATTCAAAATATTAAAAATGTTTTGATCGATGAAGAAGGACCAGGCACACCTTTAAAAAAAAATTCACATTATATTTAGAAAATAAAATCATTATTTAGAAAGAAAAAAACTGGAGGCAAAAATATATCTTTATATATATAAAAGTAAGACCCTACAAATCAAGCCACTATTTTTCTCATAATAATAATTTTTTCTAAAATAAAATCTTTAATAAATGAAATTTTAAATACAATAGCTTTTAATATGGCTAATTAATGTTTATAAGAAACATTACTAAATGATATAAGATTTTGTTAGGATAATTTTTTTATAGATTTTGATGAGACAAAACATGTAATAGATAGGGCATAGCAACTTTGTATTTAGGTCTTGATATGTAAATGTTTAGATAAGGCAAGGTCGCTGGAAGAGGATGAAGAAGATATTGCATGATGGAAGGAGTACTCGCAAGTCACTGCATACTTCAAAGGTCGCTGCAGTACAATTGAATTCGAAAAACGTTTAAGTACAAAAGGATATAATGAGCTAGTTAAAAGCATCCTAAGCAGAAGGAAGCTAATCACGTCACACGACAAAACAACAACTTGTCTTCAACTTACAGTTACCTCAAAGTTAGTGCACTCTGAATAGTCGGTAGAAACAGTCGAATGTAAACCAATCAGAGTTCGCCAACTGGAGGAATCAAAAGGACAAAGGACGAGCGCTGCAGAAAAGAGGCGCAATGGCAACGATGTCAGAAGATCGCGTACGAGCCAATCACAGCAAGACACCTCACTGTAGAGAAAGTTGTCTTTTCAACGGGCAGAATTCTCATACCTATAAATAGAAGTTAAATGCACCTGGAACGACTACTGAAACATACATCTCTCGAGCTCATACTCTCAAGATTTCAAACGCTCCCAAATCTACTCGTTTCAGCCACTCAATCTATCAAGCGGCAAGCTAGCTACATTATTGAATTCTAAAGCTCAAAGAGCTTGCTGCCTCCATCTGTTGAAATAAACTCTACCTTTTTAATAGATTGTTTTAAGAGTCGCTTAGCGGAGGCTGTTTCTGCTAAGTATAGTGTGCTCTCTGTAAAAAAGAGAAAGAATCCTATTTGGGTTTCTGTTTTGGTCACTGTGTAGCTACCTATGTGGACTAGAGCTAACAATTTTTGTTAGGGTCAAGTTTGTCTTAGCTGAGTCTCTGTAAACCAAACTATCTTAACAAAGTTCCTCCTTCAAGAAGGAGTAGAGAGGACGTAGAGGGATTACTCCACCCTTGAATCTCTGTAAATCGTGCTATTTATCTTTAAAAGCTTTTCGTATATACATCTATCTCTCTCAAGCATTTTGCATTCAAAACAAGCTTTTCAGAAAACTCATTTATTTCCGTTGTGCATTAACTCTTTTTGAAATCCTAAGGTCACTGCTAAAAAGCAATAACCTCATCCTTACAGTAAGCTCTATAAGTTACCTGCTACCTAAGGGATTTATACTCTTAAGAGTCAAAGTTTGCAAAATTTGATAAGGTTAATTCACCCCCTCTTAACCTTATACGACTTGGGACCAACCGATTTTTTGTTAGATTTGTTTAAATAGCATATATTGTACTTCAAATATAGAAATTCTTAATATATTTGAATTTTTTTAATTTAAAAAGGTTTGGAAAAAATACAAATAAGTAAAAAGAAAAAAAAATTGAAAGTGGGTTTATTAAAACAGTTATTAAATTTATTAATTAATGAAATTGAATTATTTTTACGAATATATATGTTTTAAATTAATTTTTAAATTTATTTGGAAATTTAAAAATAAAAAAATACTTATTTTGAATAATGAAATTTCAAACATAACGAGATATATATATATATATATATTAAATAATAAAGAAAATAATATTTATATTCATTTACAAATGCAAATGCATTTCAACATTAATTAAATAATGTATTAATCACGTTATTTATATTTAATGTACATTAGATGATGTATTGCACAAAATCATAAATTTATTTTTCCTATATAAATAATATTTAAATTTCTACAATTTTATTAAGTGCAATTTAATTTTTTTTAAATCTCGTGTATTACACAAGTCTTATACTAGCTTGTTTATATAAAATAATTAATCAGTAAGTAAAATAGACTTACCAAAGTCAAAAAAAAAATCATGGAGATTTGACTGTTAGAAGACGTCGAAACTTTGGTTCAAACAATCTGTCTAACTAATAAAATTAAGTATTATAAGTTTAGATTTAGTTAGACATGTCATAGATAGAGAAAATGAAGATTATGATATAAATATTAAATTCATGGATGATAAAATAATTCACTTTATTTTTCTATTTGATTATAAAAGAGATAAACGTGAAAATCAGTTGTATATAATAAACTATATGTATTTAATATTTTTATAATTGATGAAAATGTAGGTATTATTTAAGATGTTATATTAAGTAGACTGAAACAATGAGTGTGTTTTCTATACTTTATGAGTGCAAAATACCTCTAAAATTAAAGGACCAAATATAATACATGTTAAATGGTAGAAGCTAGGGCGGGCTGGTAGTAAATATGACAATAAACATAAAAATGAGAATAGTAGAAAAAAGAATGTTAAGATGGTGATTAAATATATAATACATTATGGCTGCGTTTACTTGGAGGGATAAAGTGGGATAAGACTAAATTATCCCACTTATCCCATGTTTATTTTGTTGGATGCAAAAGATGAGGTCCATCCCTTGGCCCGGGATAATGAGAGAAAAATGGATAAATGGTGGGATACTAATCCCACCTTCCCACTAGGGATAAAATTTATCCCTCAATTTTTTTTTGTAAATATTTAAATAAATATAAAAATTATAAAATCTGAAAAATATTTAAAAGTAAATAATAGATAATATATTTGAAAAATATTCTAATAAATAAAAATATATAATTATTATTTTTGTTAAATAAATTTTAAGTTAACTGAAAGTTTTATTAATTAATTTGTAGATTTTAAGATAATTTTTTATTTAATTATATATTTTTTAAATTTTATTAGTTAATTTGTACACTTAAAAAAAACTTTTCATGTCATTTAATTTCTAATTTTAGTTTTGTTTGAATAATTTTCAATTTTAATTATAATTCTTTATATTTTTTTGATTTTTTATTTTATTTCAATTATAATTATTTATATTTTTTGATCTTTTATTTTATTTCAATAATAATTCTTTATAATTTTCATTAATTGAATCATTCAATATATTTTAATCATTTTGAAATAAACAATTAAGATTGATAGATGCTATTTGTTTTTCATATTTAATCATACAAAGTAAACAATTGATAATTTTTTCAAACTTATCCTTATCCTATTCTCATCCTATCCTTATCCCAATACCTATCATATCCTAGTTAATCCCATACATCCCAAGTAAACGCAGCCTATATGTTTAAGACATGCTTAAAATGGTCGAAATATGCGCTTAAAGACACCTTTAGATACTCCTTTTAAATTTAAACTCAAATCAAAAGGAAAAAGAAAAGACCTAAGAAGAATTGAAAAAAAAAAGTGAAATTGACTATTATGAATCTATGTATCTAGATAGAAATGATGCCGTGTATGTGATTCAGAGTTGTTAATTTTTTTTACCCTGTAATTTAGGGGATTTGACAATTTAAAATTTTAATTTTTCGGGCTGATAATTTAGAACTTTATGTTTCGGGCTGATAATTTAGAACTTTATGTTTTCGGGCTCAAAGTTCACAAATTTTACCCAATTTGAGTCCGAATTGCTCAATTGAGCTTAAATTGCACGTGAATCGCACGTGAGATCACAAATTTGGGCTTTTCGGACCAATTTCGCTAATGTGGCATTTCTAATTTAAATTTTTTTCCTTTCATGTGGATAATTTTTTTAATTTTATTTATTTTTTAAATAAAAAAATCAAAAGATTAAAAAAAACTCTTAAGGGGTGTATTGGATTAGATTTTAAAGAACTTTTTAAGCTGAAAAAAGTCATGCGGATTTAAAAGATTTTGCAAGATTCTGTAAATACTTTTTAATCAGGATTTTAATGGATTCTGTAGGACTTTGTGGACTTTACAGAATTTCATAGATTTATGAAGTATGATAAGATTTCAAGATTTTTTTTCATACATTCGAATTTAAAAAGAGTCAAAGACAAAAAAAAAATTAATAATTCTCCACAATATCATGTCCTCCTAAATAACATTTATCCACATATCCATAGCTACACTAGTCCTCTAAGCATTAGCGTCTTGTCGCTCTTGTTCTTGGGTTTGAATAATAGGCTTAAAGTTATGGTCTTCATTAACCGGTAATGTTGAATATGAAGGTTCGTCCACCGATTCAATTGGAAATTCATCAGAACGACATTCTTTGCAAAGAAAGTTATGTAGAGTTGCACATGCTAATACAAGTTCTACTTGTGTCTTAAATAAAAATGGAGGTGCTTATGTAACACCTAGGAATTTTTTTTTTTAAAATAAACTATATATATATATTACCTAAATGTATACATAATTATATGATATAAACTTACAATAAATGTTATATAGTATTAGATTATATAATATTAAGATATATAAGTTATAAGATAAGATAGGATTATAGCATAAGTATTATATAATTTATTAAGTATATTACCTAAGCTAATTTACGTAAAGAATAAATACATATATGATCTAATCATAGTATAGGTTATTAGGTGCATGACCTAAGCTATATGATATGGATGGCATGATAGTATAGCTAGGTAATTAGGTGATGAATAAGTCAAAGCTTCTAGAAGCCTCAAATCATGGAAAGTTGTTGGAGAGTATGGGTTAAAGCCAATTTTTTTTTCTTTCCTCTTTTATTCATTCGAACAAGCACCAAGAAGTGATACTTTTCCTTCTCTTTCCCATCTAAACTGCAGCACGTTGACACCGTTTCTCCATCGCCGATCATCATCTTCTCAGCGAGGTAATCGGATCAAGATGCAGAGCTCGCCGAGCTCGTCGTAAGGACGGGTTCGGAGCTTTGAACCGTTAAGCTTCTCCTTCCCTCTCTCTTTCCTATCTCTGTCTCTCTCGGTCTCTGTCTCTCTTCCTCCGATCACTTCCGGCCGTCTCTGATATGCTGCTGTTCGCCGCTCCGCTTCGCCGTTGGTCGAGTAGTAGCCGGCCCTGGAAGTCGCCGGCGAGTAAGGGGGGGTTGTGAGCCGCCGCTTGCAGCGGCGGCACGTGCTTTGTATGTTGAGATGTCTGTGTGTGCTATGGGTGCGTGAGTCCGTCGGGGCTGTGCTGGCTGCGTCGGCAGTGCTTGGCCCTGTGGTGGCCGATGGTGCACAAGGGTGTGGATAGTGTAGGGTGGTGTGTTGGTTAGGGGGGAAGCTGTAAGGGAGTCGCCGGCGACTGGAAGTCGCCGGCTGCGGCTGAACGGCGGCTGAACGGTGGCTGAGCAGCGGCTGGACGGTGGAAGGAGGTGAAGGCAGGGAATGGGGGAGGTAAGGGTGACGGGGAAGGGGGCTGGGAAGGGAAAAAAGAGAAATGGGGGGTTTTCTCTTTTGAAAATTTAATGAATTCAAGGGGCAAAGATGTAAAATGGATTTGCTGCAATTGTTTTAGAGCCTAATTAGTCTATGAAATTGCATATTAACCTATAAGTATTTAAAACATGCATGAAGACCACCAAAATATGAATAATGATAAACGAATTCTTAGATTTATCGAAATTACATAGCTTTCCTATTGATTGATGATATTGTGCATTTTTTTTCTTCCTAGATTTTGATGTTATAATAATGATATGTTTTATTTAAAAATGAATTTATATATATATGAATTATAGATGTTATTATATAATTAATAGAAATTTTACCTATGAAAAAATTCGAGCTTTAATTGATGGATAAAGATAATATACGTTAATTTATTTATGCTTAAGTATTATAATTAGGTAGATAAATGTCGGACTTTGAGTTGAATAAATTGATATAGAATTTTTCTTAGGATTTGATAATATTATAAATTTCTTATTATAATTATTGAATTCATGAAAATTACGTTTTTTATTTTCGAATATATTTTGAAGTTATAACTATTATTTCATAGGTAAATAAGAATTTGATAAATGAGTCGAGTTTTAATTAAATGATAAAGAAAGATTATATAAATTAATTTAAATTACTTGGATCTATTTATATGATTAATTAGGTCATAAAGTCATAGGTTTATCTAATTAATTAAGAAAATATAATTTAAGCTCAAGTTTGGGATTAAATATTATTGCATTATTTATTATAATTCTTAACCAAAGATTTATTTGAAATTATAATTTAAGTCTATGTTTGCAAGATTGCTTTTGAGACTAAAAATTATAAACTTAGAAATATTATGCTAATTAAGTTAATTTATGATTTAATTACTAGTTTCTAATCAAAGGTTTAATAACCTAAATTCATATTTATTTTTAATCCGAAATATTAATTTTAAATCGAACTATATAGATTATGAATTTTACATTTAATTATAAAATAGGGTTATATAGTTTTAAGAAATTAGTTTCTAAATAAATGATAGTTCAATTAGTTTCTGAGGCAAACTTTATAATTGTAGGCCATCAGCAGGAATTTACGTCCTAGATATCTTTGGAACCTAGAAGCTTTTGATCAGCTGCTCTACAGGTGGGGAAAATGTGCTAAGTCGGTATTTTTTTATATTTTTTTTTCAAGTTATTTAAATTAGGAATTTATTCGATATAAAATGTGTTGGGTTTATGTGCTGAATATATGAAATGTGAAGCTATGATGAGGTGAATTTTATACTATGTGAAATGTGACATGTTTTAATATATATGATGGATTATATGTTTGCAAGACGGCTAAAAACCGTAAATGTGATAATGAAGTTTATGTTTGATATGTATATGTTGATGTGTGCATGCGCATGCTTATGAATATCGGCTGATCACCGAACAAAGGCGGTTAAGTACGCCATAAAAGACGGTTAAGTACGTCATACAGAGGCGGTTAAGTACGCCATAAAAGACGGTTAAGTACGTCAAAAATAGCGGTTAAGACCCGCATAAAGAGACGGTTAAGTACGTCAAAATAGCGGTTAAGACCCGCATATGTTATTATAACGGCTAAGGACCGTAAAAAATGTTTTATAACGGCTAAGCACCGTAAATTATGTGAAAAGCTATGTTAAAGGTGAGTGATATTTGCTTTGTGAAGAATGCGTATATTTTTAAATTGATTATAAGTCATGTGATAGAATATGATTAATTGGTGAAATTATGAAATAAATCCCCCATACCATGTGATCCCACTGAGTGTATTTTATACGCTCACCCCCTTTATATGTTTTCTTTTATAGATTTGGATGTGGAGAGCAGGATGTGAAGGAAGATGCATATATTTTTGATGTAATTAAACAAGTTATTTTTGAAGGATTGTAAAATTTAGCCTGATGGGCTGTATTTTGAATTTTGCTGCTGTCTCTGATAACTTAAATACTTTATGTAAATTATGTAATTTTTGAATGGATATTTTAACCTTTGGTTTTAGGTTGTTTTTAAATTGCTGGACGCCCAAATTGTTAAAAAATTTATATTTTTCTCTGTATCGAAAATGGGGCGTGACAGCTTACTTAAAAATTGTGAACCTTGATTTAAAAATACCAAATATTCTCTCGAATTGGTTCACCCAATACCAAATATACATATCACGATTTTTTTTTATAGAATTGCAGTATAATAACATCACCCAATACAAATAAAGAAATACAGTATATACATATCACAAATTTTTTTTTATAGAATTGTAGTATAAAGACAAAGGTAAACAAAGAGATACAGTATATACATACACTATACATATCACAATTTTTTTTCCATAGAATTACAGTATAAAGACAAAAGTTTTATAGAATTATAGTATAAAGATAAGGGTGAAGAGACAAAGGTGAAGAGACATTACCGAAGGAAGCACTTCAACAGTCACTTCAAGAATCCTCTAAAATCTGATGAGTTTGGATGAGATTGTTGATATTTATAGATACCACTAAAAAGTCCGTCAAAATCCATCTAACACAACAATCCTGTAAAATCCTTATATTTTTAATACCAATAAATTATTTTTAAATGACATAAAATCCAAATTGAATACCAGTGAATTGTTTTTAAATGACATAAAATCCTGATTGAATACCAGCGGATTGTTTTTAAATGACATAAAATCCTGATTGAATACCAGCGGATTTATTTACAAAAAAAAAGTCTTTTAAATCCTGTGAAATCCTAAACCAATACACCCCCCTTAGACTCTTTATCTTCCTCCTTTTGCCCAATTTCTCTGCTCCGGCCACCATCACCACCGTGTCATCGGCAACATCCTCGGACAAGGTGAAAGAGTGGTGTGATGTTTCAATGGGTGGTTGCCCCTTTTATTTCGCAAGTGATTTCATCAAAATCAACAACCCATTTCTACAAATTGTTGCCCTATGTGACAAATGAGAATTTGACGATGGATTGATTTCATGAGCTTTCTTTGAATCACTACTTCACATAGAGAAAATTCCTAGAACACCTTGTAGATCCATGGGGTGGTGCGGTGGTGGTGGGTGGTGCGATGGCGGTGGCTGGAGGTGGTGGTGGGTGATGAATTTGGGATTGATGAAGAAGACGACCTTTCATTTTTTAATTTTATGTTTTATTTTATTTTATTTGTGAATTTTCATTTTTTTATTTTCAATTTTATTTATATTATATTTATTTTATATGTAAATTCTCATTTTTTAAATTTTCTGTTTTATTGTGTTTTTTTTTGTTTTGGTTATATCTAATTTCTAGATTTTTTAAATTTTTTTCTATTTTTAATATTATGTGTAAATTTAATGTCAATATGGATGTCACTTGTATTATTCTATTACACATAGGCGAAATGCCACATATGATGTATAAACGACATGTCAACAATGAAAAGCCCAAATTCGAAATCTTACGTGCGATTCACTTGCAATTTGAGCTTAATTGAACAATTCGAGTTCAAATTGGGTAAAATTCGAGAAGCCCAAAAATATAAAGTCCTAAATTGTCAGCCCGAAAAATTATAATCCTAAACTGTCAGACCCCCTAAATTACAGGACAAAAAATGTAATAAACTCTATAATTCATATAGTTGATACAGATTGTAGAATAAATGCTTAGTTTGATATTGACTATTATTGTTGTATACACGAGGTTGATTTATTTAAATATATTTTTGTGAAATAAGAAAAATAATATTTAAATGCAATGCGAGTTAGGTATAACAATGAACTATTCACAAATTTAATCTGTCCTAAAGAAAGTGTATCTAGCACACTTAATGCATTACAAAAAGTTGTAAATTGAAAGTTGTACATTTGAGAAACATGTTTTTTTAACTGAGTATATATTTAAATTATTAATTATTTTCTACATCTAAATAAATTGTTTTTTTTTTAATATTTGTAACACCAAGTTTCTTTTTAAAGGTAATTTTGGAAACGTTACTTACGTACAAAATTCCTCATTTTAATAATAACAAAAATAAACAAAATCAATAATAATTATGAAATACATATTTATAAATTCATAAAAATAAAATTATTTAAATAAATTATTCTACAATCTTTGAATATTGGCTACCAACATCCACCGCTTGCGTACCACACCCAAAAATTCTTTAAGTTGAAAATATATTAATATAAAAGGATGAGTAATTGAAATATACGTAGTGGAATCCCAAAACAAATTTCAATAATTTTAATAAATAAATCATAGCAAACAAACACATGAAACAATCACTTCGCAATCACAATCATATAGATGCAGGATTTAACCTGTCTTATCATAGACATGGATACATGTAAATATAACAATAAAACAAAACATTTAGTTGCGATTCATGTGTGGGTGATACGTGTACAAAGCCTTCAATTTGAAGCTAGCTGACACCTACTTTATATTCTTATCCTTTCATTTGGTTGCCCTTTTTTAAAAAAAAATTATTATTATACTGTTATTATTATTATAAGAAGTTGCAATTTATGCTTATCACTTGCACACATATATATTAATTAACCTTTTCATATATAATATACACGACACTAACACATTTATATTAAACTTATTTTATATCCACACACATACACATACACAACACCTATATATATATATATATTAAAAAAATATCCCTTAATTAATAGAATTAATTCATCATGAATTTCGCTTAGGCCTAATACTTATCCAAATAAGAATTAGGCCGGACACATAAGGATGTAAAATTATGTTGTTTGTTTCTCCACCATAGAAATTCTTGTTATATAATACATAATTAAATTTTAATTTGAGGTGTGATAATATTTTTTTAGAATAAAGTAGATAGTTGATTTAACACATATTGAAAATCAAAATATTATTAAAAAATTGGATTTAAAATTATATATATATACACATATAGGATCATTAATTATAAATTTCTAATTGAAGTGATTTTTTGAATTAAATAAATTTTAATTAAATATATAAATATAACTAATAAATCCAAATATTTAAAAAATTAGGCAAAAAATTTCAAAATTGTAACTTAAGTTTTTTGTTGAGAAATTATTTTAGAAAATATTTAAATTTATCTAATAAATCTGATTATTTGAAACTTTTTGTAATATAAATTATTTTAATCAATCTAAAGACTATAATTGAAATAAAAAATAATTAATAAAACAAGACTATTACTAAATCAAATCTTAATATATAAATATTAAGATTTTAAAGTATTTTTTATAATTTTGAAAATTACATATAATTGTTAACTTTAACAGTTTAGAGGAAACATGCAACATATATTAAATTACATGTGTAAGTGGTGTATTTCTTTTAATAGGGGGTAATATGAAGAATTTTTATATCGCACAAAATTTGAATTGGGGGTTTGTTCTTTTGTTTCTTTTTTTTGTTTATCTTTTGGTATTTCTATTTCACCTCTACTCATGATATCTTATATGTACAGCGAGGGAGGTCTTAGTTTTACAGCTTCGTTCCCTTGATGTCCGAAAGGTCTTATTTTCGACTTGAAATTATACCGATGATTCCCGGAAATCCACTGAAGCCTATGTTACCGACTTTTGTTTAGAGAAGTTAGAGTTAGGGTTCTATATGCTCGGTTCCACAATCAATCCCAGATTCATCTATTTGAGGGAGGTAGGGTCCTTTGTTGTAGATGACTCCTCGGGCCGTTGGGCGAGAACCCTTAAAAGATCTCGGCATTCGTCCGTATCGTGCCCAACCGACTTATGATCATTCACTTGGCCTTGAATATTATGCTTTTATTTGTTTATAAAGAAAGTTGTATCGGCGTCTCACAACACTGGTCATGTTCGGGTTTTGCAGAGGAATGCCTCTTTCAAGGGTGGAACATCCTGACCTAGTAAAAGGAAAAAGACTCTTCCAGAGAGGCCTAGACGAACGAAGGTGCTCACTCTCTTTTTTGAGCCCCTCTGTGAACATAGGAATTGGATAGATGCTTTGACTCTAATGAATAGAAAGTAATTGAACAATGTTCTAGAAGTCAGATCTAGCCTAATCTTTCTCTCTAAACTTGATGATCATAAACCCTCTAAAAAGAAGAAACCTTGGAAGGGTCGGTCTTGCTGCAACGTTACAACCAAAGTCATCTCGAAAATCATGGCATTGGCTCCTATTCTTGGCACGCTAGTGGATCGTCGACTTAAAGTAGTGTGTTTTAATGCATGGCTTTCTTTGAGATTGTCGTGGCATGAACTTTTTCAATATATTCCCGTTACTTGAATCACTTTGATGCTCTCAGAGTTCGCTATCTTTCCTCATCCATTTGGTTGGGGAAAAAAGATAGATCCCGAGCAAAGAGCCTAATACCTACTTGTTTGGATGGGTGTTCACCCCAAAGTGGATTCCCCTCCATCGACTGGTTCTGGTAATTCTACGCAAGTCCTTCGGGTACTACGGACCCTCTGCCATCCATTGCAGCGGAGCCCTTTCATGAGCAGGGGGGCTAAGCACGGGTGAATTGTGACCTCGTACGATCGTGTCGGGTGAGCAAGAGCCGCTTCGTCACCAAGGGAAAGGTTGCACTTTTTTCTTTCTCATTCGGAAGGCCCAGTCCCACACTCTGACATGCAAGTTTTCCTGTTCAGCTTAGACGAGTTCCCATCTGCTAAGGAGAAGTCTTCCGTTGGTTACGCCCTTGTTGTGTTGGTTCTTCCATATTTCGATATGGATCTCTTAGCATCTGTCTTCCCGCCAGGGGTTGGGATCTGAGTGAGCGGGTCATGGGTGATCATTGGTCCGATGCTTCGGGCGAAACCAATTCCCAGGGTGTGACGGGCAAGGAGATTTGACGCATTTCACTCAAAATATATCCATGATTTGAAGAGCACCTAAACTTTAAATATGATCAACAACTTAACAAAAAAAGAAAGTAGAAGTTAATAAGATGTGTGCATAATCTTTTTTAATAAATTTTAACTAGTTCTTAATTAATTTGAAGAAATTTTTATAATTAATGAAATTATTAAATCTTAAAAAAATAGTATTTCGTGTCTTAAAAAAGAAGTACATAATAAATCATACAGTTATAATAAGAAATGTATACTAGTATGTAATACATATATATTGAAATAATTATTACCTTTAAATAAAAAATAATTAAAATGAATCACACACCGGCCACTATTAACACAAATGCATCCAATATATTATTCAAATAAAATAATAATCAAACCAAAACATTGAAAGTATGGTCCAATTTTTTTTGGGTGGGATTAAAGACACCCCAACCTCTTCTAAGGGCATCCCATAATAATAAAAAAAAATTAAAAATAATAAAAGACTAAAATGCCCTTTTAGAAAATAACTTTGTTTCGTTCGGCAGCCGAACACATTTTCACCCGTTTGGCCGAGGTGGCTGAACACTCTTCTATGTGTTCGGCCAACCAGGACCGAACGAAACTGTTCGGATTTGATCCATTTTTTGTGTTTTTTCATAAGATTTTCACTTGATTTTCATATATTTATCAAAATTGTGGAATGTTCGTCATTATGTTGGCATTACATTTCTCAAGAAATTAAAAGATTTAACATTAAAGAAACAAGAAATATGAAAAATAGAACTCAAGAACTTCTAGTTTACTTCTTCTTCCATTTCTCTATTTTTCATCTTTCTTGCTTCTTTAATGTTAAATCTTTTAATTTATTGAGAAATATAATACCAACATAATGATGAACATTTCACGATATTGATAAATATATGAAAATCGAGTGAAAATCGTATGAGAAAACATAAAAAAAACAATCAAACTCGAACAGTTTCGTTCGGTCCTGGTTGGCCGAACAAGTAGAAGCATGTTCGGCCACATCGGCTGAACAGGTGAAAATGTGTTCGACTGTCTTGGCCGAATGAAATAAACTTATTTTCTAAAAGAACATTTTAGTCATTTATTATTTTTAATTTTTTTTTTATTATTATGGGATGCCCTTAAAACTCAATGGGGTGCCTTTAGTTGGTACCTATTTTTTTACTTGTTAACATAAAAATGAGTAAGGCCTCTAAATGACATGGAAATACTTGAAACAGGGAATAAAACCAAATCTCCTCTTACAGCTATTTCATTTATGAAACCAAAAAAAAGAAAAGAAAAGAAAACGAAATGAATACCTGAGGCTCAGCAGCACTACTCAATTAAGATGAAGTTGAAGGAGCTCATTTCCAAAATCACATTGTTCTTCTACAATACATTTTGCAGATTCCTCAACAGATTGTGTACATCTCTTCACCTCAATCAGTCGAAGCGTTGGTATATCTCCAATATCACGTGGAATCTCTCTTAGTTTAAAGCAACCACAAAGACGAAGGCACTCAAGCCTCGGAAAATGACAACTCTCTGTTATCCAAACTTCGAGATCTGCCCCCCCAAGTACAAGTACTTTTAATTGACAGAACTGCCCTTCCACTGTTTCCCACAAGGATCCACGGCAAGCACGCCAGTTTAGTTTGAGCACTTGAAGATTCGGCAATGAACCAACAAATGACATATCTTTCCATGGAATTTGAGTGCCACTCAATATCAACTTCTTTAGTGTGACTGGGAATGCAAGCCTATCAGATACTGTACCCATGAAGAAACCATTTGAACCTCCAAAAATGTTTAACTTTTCAAGCTTTTGCAGATGGACAAGATTGTTTAGGTCGTGCTCCCACCATTTTGAATTCGTGATGCCACCATAAAAGATTCCCAACTTTTTTAGGTTTGGAATCAATTCCAGGATCCTCTCAGAGCATTTAAAATGGCCTATTCGTTTTAGCGTGTGCAAGTTATGCAGAGGTGGAATATGATCACAAGTTTCAGCTGAAGGATCAGGTAGTAAGCAATCAATAACAATAATGTGCCTTAATTCTCTCATTCTCCAAATTCCCAACGGCAGACATAACGTGTAAGAATGACGGATGATTAATGTTTGAAGATTCACAAGTTTGGAAAAGTATTCCGGAACTCTTGAGATACCCTCAGTTTTGAAAGCATATGCAAGGTACCTCAAATGAAGTAGCTCACCTATTTTGTCATCCAGCGATCTCAAATATCCATCCATAAAATCCACTACTCTAAGTAGTCTACAACGCTTCCAAGAACCAAATTCTATACCCGCAAAAGCAAGAATAGTATGTATTATCGAATAATCCGTGTTCAGTAAATAATCATTTGCATCTAATATAAAACTTATGCGGCGTGATTTCTCAATAGGCAAAAGGCCGTCCGAAAATCTATGTATTAAGCGGAAAAACTTCTCATCACGAGCTTTTCTTAAACAAAGGTCTCTCAATAGATCATGCATCTTTATGCTTTTGATCCTCCCATTATACCTCTTCTTAATGATCAAAACCAGATTTCTCTTTGCCAAATCTTCCAAATAATCCTCCGCCACCTCTTCTAAATCTTTGGATCCATTTGATTTTAGAAAACCTTCTGCTACCCATAATTTGATCAGTACTGAGACATGTATCTCATAATCTTCTGGAAAACTTCCCATGTAAAGAAAACATGGTCTCAAATAATGAGGCAAACACGTATAGCTCAAAGATAATATCTCCGCGAAAGACTCATTGCATGTATTTACAGCTTCATTCACATTTATTGCGATCTTTTTCCAAGTTTCTTGCACCCGATCAACCTTGGAGAGGACTCCAGCAATCACGACAATTGCAAGGGGAAGTCCTCTGCATTT
This sequence comes from Scutellaria barbata, assembly GCA_028654395.1. Taxonomy (NCBI): domain Eukaryota; kingdom Viridiplantae; phylum Streptophyta; class Magnoliopsida; order Lamiales; family Lamiaceae; genus Scutellaria; species Scutellaria barbata. The sequence goes on from JACJVH010000076.1 coordinate 66,434, forward strand.
CTTAGCAATCTGCCTTCCAATTTCTTCGAGTTCAGGTGGGCATTGTTCTTCTTCAAACACTTTCTGCCTAAGTAGATTCCAACTCAAGTCTACACCCATCAAGTGCATCTCGTAAAGATGGATGGAAGAGTCGACATAAGAAGCCACATAAGCGTCCCTCGTGGTTATGATAATCCGACTCCCATTGAAGTCATCTGGAAACACCCTCCGTAAATCATCCCATAGTTTAGAATTCCACATGTCATCTACCACAATTAGAAACCTCCTCCCTTTTAAGTATTTATAAACGCGTTCTTGCAGCTCCAATGAATCTTTCCCAGAATGATCGAGCTTAGTTGATGCATCAATTGAATTTAGAAGGGATAACAGAATACTTGCATTGTCATAGTTTTGTGAAACAGTGACCCAACCAGAAACATCAAAGTGATGAAGAGTTAAAGGGTGATGAAGAGCATACCTAGCAAGAGTCGTCTTCCCGATGCCTCCCATCCCAACGATTGGGATCACTTCAAGTTTAACAGACTCCCCATGGAGCCGTTCTTGTATTTCCAGCAAGTCCTTTTCAAATCCCACCACTGCCCCTTTGATGTTGGGCGCAGGTGTTGATGAAAAATTAGCAGAAGAATGAGTTGACGTCATCTCATTTTCACTTGTACAACTACTTTTGATCTCCATCACTTGTTCCAAGATGGAATTGATTTCTGTTGTGGGCTTCTGTAACTCTTTGTATAATTTTGTGAAATTAGGCCCAGCAAATAAAGAATCTTGTGGAGAATCGATTAGATTCGAAATATGGAGCTCAAGGATGTCTTCAACTTGATTTGATGCAACAGTGATTGGTGCTTCTAATTTGGTAGCCTCTCTTGGAAAATCCTCAAGAAAGGTTGACAAGAAGACAACTTTCTCATGTAGAGATTGAATTTGTTGCTTTTCATGGTGAACAACAAAGGAATGACAAGTCAGAATTTGATCTAGTGTTTTTGCAAGTGAAACAAGAGCAGCATAAGCCATTTGCACTATACAAATGATTTATTTCTTTGGTCTCAACTTAATAAATTAGAATTTTTAATTCACATTACCTTTTTTGGTTGATTAATAAAATGATGGATTTTCCAGTTGATTAATAAAATGATGGATTTTTGAATCTTCTTGACTTTACTAAAAAGCCCTTATAGTGCGCCTTTGAAAAAGCATAATTTGCTTTAGCATATATTCCTATTTACACACAAGCCCTCCAACAATTCATTATTAACTCGATTGGGAACACTGCGATGCACGATCTTCTTTTCCATTTTTTTTGTTTGAATATTAAAAAATTACATTCTATATACTAATTTTATCTTACTTATTTTCAAATAAGTTGAGTATAATTAGAAATCTAGTAAAAAATTATTTTGTTTCTGAATTACATTAATTGCATTAGTTTAAATTATGAATTGAATATATTTTGAGTAAAATGAATGAAACTCTCATATAAATTATATTTTTCCTTATCTGATTATGTGTTATGTTTTCACTTTCAATTTAATATATAGTTATGTTTGGATCGAAAGATTTAAAATGTTCAAGATTAGTTCGAAATGGATTCGCTACTATGATTTTCAAAATCCAAATTCAGATCCTTAGATCTACTCATTTTTCCTTTGTCAGAATTGAATTATTGTTAGAAGAAAGTGTATCTATCTTAAAATGTTGAACATGATCAACATGTCATTTGGTTCAAAAAGTAAACTTTTATTATGTTTGTATATCAGTTTATCTTGAATATTTTTATTTTCCAGATCAATTTTTCATCTGCCAAATAATCATTGGGGTGGAAACAAAGTGTCCGATAAACTACCCAAAATTAACTTGATTTCAAAAAGACTTGATCAAGTTTAACTCATTAGGCTCATAAGCCAAAGTCATCTTTGATAACCTTGTGATTTTTGTTATATGTAATACAAAATCTCATATGAGACCATCTTATATAAAATCTTACATGACATACATTCATAAATATTTTTATGAAATTAGTGCATGAATCTAGATCCTAAATGCATGCATTTGAAGTCGACCCGTCTGGGACCACATTTTAGGCACCCTCACATGCCCCCGAGACATCCAAGTGTCAGCACTTATACACTTTCTCGTGTTTTCATATTTTGATAAATGTGTAATATCTTTTAGTTATGTTAGTGATAGCGGCGGATCCAAAAGGGTACAAGGGGTATAACTGTATGCCCACATTGATTTTTTTTTTTTTTTTACATTTTATATATTATAATACTACCCTTTGTTTAATTAATTATTACTATACTGCCTCTCAGCCTCTACTCTTCTTAACACGTCATTGGCGACTACTTCCAGCCTTCCAAGCATAGGTTAATTTGCTTTTTTTTTAACACAATTTATCTATTAAAATTTTAGCATTGCTAATATTTATTGCTTGATTTAGCTTATTAATTGATTAATTTGAAATTGTTTGTCATGATTTAGTGTTTGTGATTCTTCTTGTATGTTCAAAATTTATTGATTTTATAATAGATGAGTTGTGCATTTTTCTAAAATTGTTTGGGTTGTTATTGTAGTTGTTAATTTATTATAAAATTTAAGTTATTTATTTTTATATGATTTTATTCTTATTATTTACTATTATGAAAGAAGAATAATACTCTTATATCAAAGAAAATCAGGGCAATGGAAAGACGAGCTAATTTTCATCAATTTAGAGTCAAAAATAGACTGTGGAATAACATGAGTGATAAACTATTAAATGATTATTTGGTCACTTTCATTGAAAATAATGTGTTCTTAGAAACCCTAATGATGAATTTTGTAGATTTCCAAAATATGAAGACTTGAGAGACTAAATTGTAGTTTGTAATTATAACTATTATTTGAATATTTTGTAATATCTTATAGTTTCGCATATTTCAGTTGTTTGACTAAAAGAACAATATTTATGTGTGGATTTATCAATTTGTACCCCAAATATTTGAAATTCTAGATTCGCCACTAGTTAGTAATATCATTTAGTTATGTCATTGATACATTTATGTTATGTTATATGTACATTTACAGTATATTACACAACCATATAATACTTTTTAGTTATGTTATTATCATACATTTTAGTTATGCTAGTACTACATTTATGTTATACATGTTTACACATTTTTTGTGTTTTAACAAACATATAATTCTCTTAATTAGATGTATTAGTACATTTATGATATATTATTAATACCTTTAAGTTATGTATTAATACATTTATAATATATTATTAATACATTTACCTGATACAAGGAATACAATTATGTTATATTTCAATTAAAATGAGCTAATGTTTTTATGTATAATTAGTGATACATTTATATAATATTAGAAGACTTTTATGTAGCGAGGTTTCAGTGGAAAAAAACTTATATATATCTTGCGCGGACCCGAGTTTCAATTAAAATGAGCTAATATCTTTATGTCTATAAAATAATATTTTTATGTATAACTAATGATACCTTTATGAGATGAGGTTTCAACGAAAAAATTTAATAAATAAGCTGGTGGATTTGGGTCGGGTATCAGCTGCACATCCTAAACTCATATAATTGATGCACACAGGAGATGAAGAGAGTCACTCTTATACAATCTTAAATTATAGATCATAAATATTTAAAAAAGTTAATTACATCTAATCTATTACTAATGGATGTCAAATGTATATCATTGTTATTTTAATGATCAGTAAAGTGACATTTCATATATTTAAAAAAAATTAAATATACGAATCTTCAATTTTATTAAAAATGAAAGTACAAAGATACTGTAAGAAGTGGATGCAGTAATACAGCAAGTAAGAAAGAACGCCAAGCATCGCTGCAAGCAGAAGATACTGGATGTAGGAAGAAGTTCATACAAAGCAGGTGTAAGAAGAAAAGATACTACGCTACAAGAAGTAGTTGCAGTAATGCTGCAAGAAGAAGATACAACTCTACTGCAAGTAAAAGATACAACAGTACTGTATGAAAGTAGTTGCTGCAAGTAGCTCAAGGATACAGAGCACAAACCATGACTTGCTGCATACTCAACAAACCTTGTCTATGTCGAATAAAAACAACATCCTGCAATCCAAGGAAGGATAAATGCAGTACGAGGAATGAAGAATGAAGCAAGTATAATTAGAGCCGTTCGAAATAAGATTAAAATTACAGACGCAGAGCCAATACAGAGGCGACACGTGGCCTGATAGGCTGTAAAAACCTGTGAGCCGCAACCACAGCATTAAATACTTTGAGGAGATAAGTCAAGACGCATTAAATGCAAGTCATGCCTTTGATTAGAATCCAAAATTTCAAATGAGAGATATCTCCTTCAACGAATATCTTTCTACAAGTATAAATAGAGGCCGATCAATACTGAAGCTGACCATTGAAACATTCTACGTTCAAACAAGCTCAAGCATTCAAAGCTACATTATCTCTTATTCATACAAGTTTCAGTCACTCAACCTAAAGTGAAGTGAACGAGTTCAACCTGATAGATTCGAAGAAGGATTCAGAAGTTCATTTCACCGCACCAGTTGAAGAACCAAACTATATATACTGTAACCTTGTTGCTGTGTGCTAGGTTGTTTTAGAAGTCGATAGTTGATAGGATTTATCCTTATTGTTTGTATAGTTGTCTAGGTGATAGGTAACTTCTTTGTGTGGGAGTGTGAAATCCTGTGTGGGTTTGCCTTTAGAACTTACAGTTGCTGTGTATACGCTGGGTTCTAGTAGGTGTTACCTCATTGGGTTGATAGATTGTTAGGTGTTTTCCTATAATTTAATCTTATTTAACAAAGTTCCTCTTGAGGTAGCAGTAGAGTGGACGTAGAAGGATTACACCACCTTCGAACCACTATAAGCCATAAGTATTTTTATTGTTTTATTTATCTATGCTGCATCTAATATATTTATCTTGTCATAAGCATAAAAACATCTTGAAAAGAAAACATATTTGAGAAAACAAGCCTTGTGTAAAAAAAATAATTTCCGCTGCGTAAAACTCTTAGTTATAGCGTGCAACACTGCATTCTAGTGCTGTAAGCAGTAACTGCTAGTGCTGTAAGTTCAAGTAACTTGCAGAACAGTAAATTTCAAAAAGATTTTGAAAATCGACCAAGGTTCATTCACCCGTCCTCTAAACCTCAAACACCACTTGGGACCAACAAGTGGTATCAGAGCGAGTTGGGTTAAAAGTCAACTTATCTGGTCACCTACCCAAATCCATCCAAGACCCGTTGTTTTCTCTACATGTTTGAAAAATCCCATTCTTTCAGCATATCATGGATTCTTCAAACCATAAATTGCCTATTATTTCCATAGAAGAATATGATGACTAGAAGATTAGAATGCAAGCACATCTTTCAGCTATGAATGACGAGATATGGACGGTCATCACAAAAGGACCGATTATTCCTACAAAGGTGAATCTCATGCTCGGAAGAGATATGAAGGAAGGAGCACCTCCGCCACCTAACTTCCTGATCAAGCCAAGACAGAAATGGAATAACGAGGACAGGAAGAGAGCCAACTTGGACAATGTAGCCAAAAATGCTCTATTTATCACCTTGGATAAAGACACCTTTAGTAAGGTCAAAACATGCAGAACATCCAAGAAGATATGAGAGAAGTTGGAGCAAATATGTGAGGGCACAGAACTCACTAAGGATAATAAGATCTCGAACGCTACCCAATTATTTGAGCTCTTCGAGATGAAGAATGAAGAGACTCTAGAGCAGCTAGACTTGAGATTCACTTCAATAGTGAATGAACTTGAAGCTCTGGGCAAGCACTACATACAAAAGGAGAAAAATATGAAAGTGTTAAGAGCCCTTCCAGCGGAGTGGGACAACAAGACCACCGCTATGAGAGTACCTATTGATCTGAAGTCCATGAGTATATTCGACCTCTTCTCCAACCTCAAAGCCTTTGAATATGACATCACAGAAAGAAGAAGAAGATAGAAGAATCAAATATGACATCATAGAAGGAAGAAAAAGACAGAAGAATCAAGTTCAAAGGTCACTGCACTGACTGCAAGAAGCACGAAAGATACAATAACCGCAAGTTGCAGTAAGAAGCCAAAAGTTACAGTTGAGGATGTAGAAGAGGATATGATTCTTCTTCTAAAGAAGTTCAAAAGATTCATAAAAAACAACAACAACAACAACAATAAGGGGAATGACTTCAGAAGAAGTCATCCACCACCTCAGGTATCTCCCTCTCCTCAATCAAATACAAACAATCTTGACTTGTGTTATAATTGCAGAAAGCCTAGACACTATGCCAGAAGTTGTCCTCACCCAACAGTACACAAGTATCCAGAAGGAGAAAGAGAGCAAAGGAGAGAGAAGAGAAGAGATGACAGACACAAGCTTAGAGTTCTCATTGGAGAGATGGAAAAAGCTAAGGATACAACAGTCTCAAAGGAAATGCTGAAAGCTGCTGAATCTTCTAACAGTGATAGTGAAACCTCATCCTCAGATGAAGAAGTACTGATTGACTGATGTCAAAAGACTGTGAGGACAGCAAAGAAGATGAGGTAAATTACCAATCGCTGTTCATACTTAACAAAGAGGAGCTGAACATGATTCATTCTCTCAAGAGGATCATGAGTGATTTTGAGCAGATAAACTCAACTTATGAGGAGCTAAAGGTTGAGAATGAAAACCTAAGAGTTGAAAATGAGATCCTTAGAAGCAAAAACATTGATATTACAAAATGCTAGCAGCATGTGAATCTGATAGCTCAAAATGCAGCAAGCTTCAAAATGAGGTCTCAAGGCTCAATCTGCTAGTCACTAAGTTAGAAACTGAGAATGAGAACTTACAGTCCACAATTAGAATATTCAGCAAATCTGTTAAGGACGCAAGAGAGTGTCAGATGATGGCTAGGAGTCCGTTTGAGAAAACTGGCTTAGGATACAACACTCACACTTCTCAGGATACATGAAGTTCATCCAAGGTTGTGGTGTTTGTTCAAGCTGAAACTTCAATGGAGAATGAGTTACCCTGTAACTCTGAAAAGATCTTGAACAAACCAACACTGATGGATAAGGGAAAGAAGCCTATATGCTCAACTGCAGGAAGTAAGCCTGTATATAAGAGTTGGCTGCAGTAGAAGCCATCTGCTGTATGTAGTAAAAAGATACAGCGACCCACAAAATTGCAACATAAAAAGTATTAGCCCACTAAAACTAAGACTTTCATGTCTAAACCTCAAAGAGGTCATACTCTAGGGAAGTATGGTGAAAGACCACACTACAAAAGTGTTGGTAACACATATATAGTTTCTGTACACACATTTAACAAGCAGTTTAGAAATAAGACTGCCTATAGAAAGAGAACCAACGAAACTTACAATAAAGTCTTAACTGTTAAGAAAGTTTGGGTTCCAAAAGAAACTAACCCCGAAGGACCCTTGCAGAAATGGGTACCTAAATCTGTTTGAAATTGTTGCAGGTTTCAGTGCCAAGTTGCAGCAGTGAAGTATGATGCATAGATAGTGGTTGCTCAAGGCATATAACTAGTAACAAAGAAACCTTAAAAGATTTACAATCATGTAAAAGACCGAAGGTCATCTTTGGACATGATTCCAAATGAAGCACAAAAAGACAGTGGAAATCTGGTCAAAAGAAACATAAAGATCAAGGATGTATCCTATGTGAAAGGTCTCAGATATAACTTGTTGAGCATCAGTCAATTTTGTGACAAATGATACACTATGGAGTTCAATCTCAACAAGTGTCTAATCAAGGACAACACATCAAATGAAGTCAAGCTTACAGGAACAAGAAGAGAAAACATATATCTTGCAGATTGGAGCTCTTCTATTCAATCAACATGCTTCATTATAAAGAGTCCACCAAAGCTGAGCTGGCTATGGCACACGAGGCTTAGTCACTTGAACTTGAAGACCATAAACAAGCTAGCAAGAAAAAGACTTGTAAGAGGTCTGCCAGATATGGCATACAAAAAAGAAAATGTATGTAGAACTTGTCAGAAAGGAAAGCAAGTAAAAAGCTCATTCAAAGACAAGTTGAAGAAGTCATATCACAAGATTCTAAACTTTCTACACATGGACCTTTTTGGACCAGTAGAACCAGTGAGCATAAGTGGGAAGAAGTACTCACTTATGGTAATAGATGACTATTCCAGATACATTTGGACCATATTTCTTGCTAAGAAATCAGAAACTCAGAACAAGCTGTCTAATCTCATGAAGAAGATTCAAAATGAGAAAAGCTTGACTATTGTAAATATTAGATCTGACAGAGGAACTGAGTTCACCAACAAGTTCATAGAGAAATTTTGTTCTGGTAACGGTATTCGTCATGAATACTTTGCTGTAAGAACACCTCAACAAAATGGTGTTGTTGAAAGAAGAAATAGAACACTCAAGGAAGCAGTAAGAACAATGATAGCAGAGATAGAGATACCCAAGAGATTTTGGGCTGAAGCTACCAACACTGCATGTTATACTAAGAATAGATATCTGATTAACAAAGATCTAGACAAGGCCCCATATAAAGTCTGGAATGGATATATACTAAATATTTCCTATCTACGTATTTTTGGATGTAGGTGTTATATTCTCAATAATGGAAAGGAGCATCTAAAGACCTTTGATACAAAATCAGATGAAAGAGTATTTCTTGGATATTCTGTTGTAAGTAAGGTATTCAGAGTCTTCAATAAGAGAATCCTGGTGGTTGAAGAATCAATACATGTGGTGTTTGATGAACCACACTGTGACACCAGCAAGCTAGAAGAACCTGTAGAAGGAACAACCCCCAGGAAAAAAAATGATGTTCCCTATACTGAAAGAGTTATACCTTCAGCAGAAGACAAAGAAGAAGAATCTGCACCTCTGGATGTAGCAGATATTCTTACAGCAGCAGAACCTCCTACTTACAGCATGCTGATGAGCAACCTAGACCTGTGCATACATTTGAGCCTGACAGGATATGGCTAAGAAATCACCCTAGAGATCTAATCATTAGAGATCCATCAATAGGGGTAAGAACAAGAAGGTCTATTCCTCATGAAGCAATGTTTGCATGTTTTATATCTCAAACAGAGCCAAAGAACATTGAAGAAGCTCTGCAAGACAACAACTAGGTTCAAGCTATGCAGGAAGAGCTAAATGGATTTGAAAGAAATCAAGTTTGGCGTACAGTTGCAAGACCAACTCATCAAGGAGTTATTGGAATGAAGTGGGTGTTCAAGAACAAGCTGGATAAATCAGGGTTTGTTGTAAGGAACAAAGCAAGGATAGTTACTAAGGGATACTGCCAGGAAAAATGAATTGATTTTGATGAGACATTTGCTCCTATAGCAAGGTTGGAAGCCATAAGGATTTTTCTGACATGTAGCTCACATGAATTTCAACGTATATTAGATGGATGTGGAGTGCATTTCTCAATGGTCTTCTTACAGAGGAAATATATGTGGAGCAACCTCCAGGCTTTGAAGACCAAGCAGAATAGAAAATATTTAGATGCACAAGGCCCTGTATGGACTCAAACAAGTACCAATAGCTTGGTATGACACCTTCTCTCTCTATCTGTGAAAAACAGGTTCAAGAAAGGAAAGTTGATAAGGACCTATTCAGAATACAAGATGGAGACAACACTCTCCTTGTACAAATCTATATGGATGACATTATCTTTGGATCCACCAACAAAGATCTCTGTGAAAAGTTTTCCAACCTGATGCAATCAAAGTTCGAGATGAGTATAATGAGAGAATTAATTTTCTTTCTTGGGTTATAAGTAAAAAAACTACCTGCAGGAACCTTCATCAGTCAAATCAAGTACACAAAAGAGCTTATAAAAAAGTTTGGTATGGAGAAAGGATCAGCTACCTTCATCAAGTATGGACCTGCAGGAACCTTCATCGTTCCCCATGGCCACATCAATAAGCCTTGACAAAGATGAAGATGAAAAAGATGTAGATATTACGAAGTACAAACATCTTATAGGATCCTTGCTGTATCTTATAGCAAGCAGGCCAGACATCATGTTTGCAGTAGGAGTCTGTGCAAGATTTCAAGCAGCACCAAAGGAATCACATCTTACAGCAATCAAGAGAATCATTAAATATTTGAAAGGAACTCAAGAAGTAGGCCTATTTTATCCTAAGGAAGGAGGATTCAAGCTAAAAGACTACTCTGACTCAGATTATACTGGCTGCAAGATTGACAGAAAAAGTACAAGTGGAACTTGTCAATTTCTAGGAAATAGACTTGTTTCATGGTTCTGTAGAAAATAGACATCAATAGCAACATCTACAGCAGAAGCAGAATATGTTGCAGCAGGAAGTTACTGTGCTCAAATCCTCTGGATACAGCAGTAACTAAGAGATTATGAAATTGAAGAAAAAGAGACTCCAATTCTCTGTGACAACATAAGTGTCATTGCAATTACCCACAATCCAGTATTTTACTCAAAAATAATGCACATCGACATCAGACATCACTTCATAAGAGATCATGTGGAAAAAAAAGAAATTGTGCTAGATAAAGTTCATACAGATCTTCAGTTAGTTGATATATTCACTAAACCCTTATGTAAATCAAGGTTTTCGATGCTAAGAAACGAGCTGGGAATTCTGAAGTTGCGAGTAGAAAAAGAAGTTGTAGAAGTTCAGGAGGAATCTCTACAACCTTGCGAGAAGCTGTAAGAATCATACTGCAAGTTGTGATTTCATACAGCACTAGCTTCAAACAACGCTGCATCTTTAATTCATACAGTATGGACAGTAAGTAGGCGAAGCAAGCAACAGAAAATTACAACATTTATTTCTTAGAGTATTTAATACTCTACAACCTCATACCAGGACGAGCAACCTTAAAAAAATAAATAAATTAAGCAGCAAAATGCATGTTTTTCATCGCATTTAATGTAAAACTGTGTGTGTCAGGATTCGAAAAGATATGGTAAGAGGCCATAACTACTAAGTTTTGGGTATTTACACTTTGACCCCTCCATCTTTTTATAAGGACCATAAGATCAACTTTCATCTTTTAATCTCAGCCGTTGATCTTACTACAAGTCTTTCAAACTTCTCCCTTTATACCATAACCTGATCATTCGAAATATTTTTCCCAAGTATCAATCACAGAGAACAGTTTTCTTCCTTCCAAAAATTTTCTAAGTTCTTCAAACCTCTCATATATAATACAATAACTGCCAAACAAATGATAGTTTTTTAGGGTCACCTATCCACCAGGAGCATGTTTATGCTTCTAGGATGCATGACAACTTGATCATCCATCGAATCTTCGACGCCTTAGAGAGGACCCAGATTCTAAGGCTTCTAACAATAGTATATACCGGATTCTTCGTAGAATTTGTTTAAAGATTCTACTCCTTTGCTAGGAGATCCGAGAAGAGAATGAACGTCATCCTTTTTAAGATGGATGCAGATGCGAGAGAGAGAACACTGTCCGTCAATGACATCGTCATCGCCTTTAGTATTTCTTCAGAAGGGTTATCTCCGAGCCAACTCTTGATGTACGGTGAAGACATTTCTTAGGAGATGTGAGATCTCTTCAGAGTAAGAGATACCGGGGCCGATGTGAAGAGAAGCACCCCAAAGAAACTCTTCAAGCCAGAGTTCTAGTTTTTTCATGATATCTGTGCATATTCCATTGAAGACAAAATCGGGAGTTATGATAAGTGCACAGACCTCCGCTTTTGGATCATGTCTGCCATCATGATCGGAGAAAAGGTGAACTGGTCCAGATTCATCTTGAAGCGGATATAAGAGGAGACAGAGAAGAGCACTGCACGAAAGAGCTACGACATCACAATCTGCTCCCTTATCTGCATGATGGGTCTGCAGCTTACTGCTCCTACCCCCATCCCCATTGGAAAGTATCTCGGAGAGAAGAAGAAGGGTAAGACCTTGAAAAAAGTTGTTATTGGTTCAGCTGCTGGGGTTGCATGGAAGAAAACCAAAGACAAAGCAGCTGCAACCTTGACCTTTTAAGATGAAGAAGCAGCGAGGCAGAGCAGGAAGAATCCAGATAAGAGCCTCTACCCATCAGCTCAGAACACAGCGCCCTTCTCACCATCAAAAAGGGCTCCGAGGAGAGCAAAGCCGGAGTCATCATCATCCTCAAATGATGACACGCCCTTGGGGAGGAAGAAGACAAGAAAATTTGTCTCTCTACGCAGTAAGAAGATGACTACTGCAGCTGCTGCAAGAACAATAGTTGCAGCAGAGGGTGAGTCTAATGTACAACATTTGTGAGATAATCCCTAACTCACTGCTGCAAGCATAACGGTTGTTGTAGCAGCAACCAAGTCAGATGAGCAGTTGCATGAACAAGGAGCTGTTGTCGAGTTAGCTCAGTTGCATAAGGAGCTGCTGCAAGAGATCTGACTGATCCAACCTTCCCAGCTGCTGGAGATGAGATAGAGCAGCAATACAATTTTTGAAAGAGGATGAGACCGGCTAAGGGGGAAACTCTGCTGCAGTGGAGAGAGTTTCTTGCAGTGGAGAAGATTGTCCTAGAATGGGCTCAATCAGATGACATTTTTCATCTCCTGCAACCTGAGTTCGCAGCATTCATGTAAGAAAGATCAAGAGGTACTGCTACTCAGGGTGCATTGGACAAAGGGAAGGGAAAAGTTGTTGCAGAGTCAGAGTCTGCAGAGCTGCCGATGAAAGCAACAACGGATGATGTGCAGGTCTTTCTAGCCTCGACTGCAGAGGCTGTAAGAAGGGGCGACAATGTTGCATTTGCTCAAGAGTAAATCAACGCTCTTGGAGTGGAGTAGGCTGAGGAAGCAATTCTGCATCTAGCGCTGCAAGCTAGTGTGAAAGAAACAAGGATGCAGCACACTTCAAGAAAGATGCGGGGAGAAGGATGCTCAAGTCATAACTCAAGCTCCCCAGCATATGATCAAATAGTTGAGGGTCTCTCAATGATTGTCACTCTGGATCTCCTGGAAGAGGAGGCACAACTATTTGACTACGACGATTCCCCTGTACAAATCTATCCTGAAGCTGTTGTAGCTTCACCGGAGAGGGAACCATCAGATATCATCAGAGAAGTTCTGTTTGATATCTCAGTGATCAAAATTGCCGATGATGTGACCACGAAGGAAGTTATAGAGGTGGGACTCCCTGTAATGGTAGAGACAACAGTACAGTAGGCGGACATTCTTATAGAAGATGCTGAAGAAACACGAAGGATGGATGCTGATATTCTTACAACAGTTGAGCTTACAGTGCTGCAAACTGTTGAAGTTGCAAGAAACCAACCAGAGCTGCAAGAAGAGAATCTTGCAGAAGAAGCTGTCCAAGTTGCAGAAGACCTGTATCGGCCGTTGAAAGGGTGTCCGCACAGAAGACCTCAGGCGAGGCAGCTATTGAGACAACACTTTCTGAGGAGATGAAGACCTCTGGAGGGACGACTGTTGAGACAGTACCCTCAGATGATACAGCTGAAGAAGTGGCCGAAGTAACTCCTGTACAGCTAGAGACACCTCATGAGGAGGTTGATGCTGCTACTGTTACAAGCTTACCTGTATCCACCTAGGATATAACAGTAGAAGTTATTGAGGAGGCCAATGAGGAAGAAGCAGATGAAGATCCTACCTCTGAATTTCAAGAGAAGTTTGCTTCTTTCAGAGGATCAAGCTTGATGAGAAGCTTTGATGAGGATACAAATGTTGATGACAATGATGAAGATGATAAGGAAGAAACTGAGGCTTCAGAGTAGCATGCAGCACAGACCCCTCAAGCTATTATCTCATATGCTACATCAGCTTCTGGCCTCAGACAAGGAAGAACAAGTGGGTTGTCAACTAATGAATCAAATGACAAAATCATTGCTACTGTTAGACAATTGCTACACACACTGCAAGAACATGAGTCTAACATGCAGAATAGCATGCGCCTCAGTGACAAGTTCCACGCTGCAACAATGACCAGCTTCAAGAAAGATATTGAAGCACTCCCTAAGATGATCAAGAACAGCTTTAACGATAATGCTAACAGGCTGTACAGAGATAGGATACGGATGGAGAGTGAGCTCAAAAGAGAGGTTGCAATCAACCGGCAAGAGATAAAGATGTGCAAGAACTAGGTTGATATTGCAACAAAGACTCAAAACCACCATTTTATGATGTTGGAAACACTCTTGGACAATGTCCTTGACCAATCTCTGAAAACCAAGAGTGTTAACGATAGGTTGGGTAATCTGGAGATGATAGTTGGTGAGCCGCGGGATATAATGATCAGTGCATTCCCCCAACATGCGCAAGGAGACCAGCTGCCAGCCAGACAAGCCCCTGCTCCTACAAGAAGACCATGATCCTTTGTGGTTAGAACAGTCCCAGCTGGGCCCCCAACTTTTGATGATGCTAAAAAGGATGAAGGATTTCCTGAAAGATACAAGAGTTCAGGAGAGAAAGAAGAGGATGAAGAAGAAGATGACCAGCCCGTGAGCAGAAGAAGAAAAAGATCAAGGTTATTTGTTGCTGCTGATGTTCCCTCTCCAAAGAGATAGAGAAAGGATGATGAAGAAGGAGGAGCTGGTGGTGTAGCAGCTGCAAGCAGGTCAGCTGCAGGTGCTGCATACAGTGTCGCTGCAAGAAATGATGCAGCACCTCCCTCTTCTTACAGCACAATGAGAGGGAGAGAATATTAGCAGCACGGCTCGAGGAAGAGGGTGAGCAGAGCTGAAGTTGAAAGACACTATAATGAGAAGATGGTTGCTCAAAGGGCTGAGAGAGCCAGAGCAGAGCAAGAAGAGAATGTTTGGATGCAGAGGCTTGGAGTGATTGGTGAGAGCAAACCAAAGATGATGGAAGATGTAGACAGAGCTCTCTACCAATACCCCCCCTCAAGAAATTCCACGTCTCGACACAGATAACATATCTGCTGAAGTTTCTGTATTGGTGAATCAGAGGCCTGAAGGAGAGAACATGGCCTGGAGCTTCAACATCTTGAAGGCAATCAGACTGCCTATTGATAGGAATCCATCATTTGAGTACCTCAGATACTTCATATATCTCTGCAGAGAGGGCTTCTTCAGAAGGTTTCAGACCTGTCAATCTGTATTGAAGAGATATGAACAGCTTTCTAGGGATGAACATCTAGAGATTCAAACAAGATATTTAAGCCTAGTGAAGCAAAGCAGGATAGTGCCTTACTGTGAGGACTTTTGACTGAGATGAATTCAGATTTCGAAGATCAAGTAGAAACTGAAAGAATCCTATCAGGAGTCTATTTGAGACTGGTGAAAGGACTCAAGAGAAAAAGTAGAAGAGCAAGAAAGAAGAGCTACTGAAAGAAAACCTGATGAATCTTCAACAAGGAGGTCCCTGTTTCAGCAGTACTTGTTGCAAGATTTTTCTGTATATATTTGTATATACCTTTCTTTTTATGCTTGTAAAATATATAATTAGTTGGAGTAAAATATAAGTTTTCACTATTTGATGCATATATATTGTCATAATTAAAGTTAAAAAAAATTATTTAATTTTATTTCATTTGTTACGTTATAGATCTTATTTATGGTTTCAATCCTCTTCAAGTTCGTATATATAATTGTAAGATTTTGGTTTTTGTTTGTTGCTACTACCTATTGTTTTCTACTTGTTCTATTGTGTCATACATTCATTGGTTGATCTGTGGATGTTAATTAGAGTTCGAACATGATTATTCACCATTTTACAAAATGTCCGTCTCATAATTTTTTATATGCAAGTTTTGAATTTATTACAAATATATTTGGTCATTTTATAATTTCTTGCTGAATTTCAATTTGTTATTTTTTTTATTGAAATGAATTTCATATTTTAATTTTAATTAACTAACTTATTAAAATTGGATTTTAATTTTTAGTATGTGCTTCAAATCAACTAATAAAGATTTTGTTGATTTACATGGACGATATGTACCACCTCGTTTGCAACCAAAACTAACTCGAGCTCGCCGACCACTCTCACTATTATCAAAACGTCGAACTAATACTATCATATTATGTGTATGTGCTACAACATTTACCAATTTCATCATCAAATTACGAGACTCAAATATTTCATATTTCATCTGTGGTAAAGTCAAAAGTAAAATCAATTTGCACATACTCAGTATCTATATCATCTGCATCGACATTTCTTCATCCATAGGGTTTATGAAATATAATTCAATGGAACATGAAATGTATTCATGTACAAATGAATAAATAACATCATAAACATATGGGGTGTGTTTAATAATTGATGGGGTGTTTTTAGTCATCCCTTAAAAGAGTCTAAATCTTCTATAACGCTCGATGTTATATATCATGTTACACAATATTTAATACATATCGCATCATATATTAATTAGTGATGTTATAAAATACATGTGACATGTGGTGATTGATTTGAAATAGAAAATGTAACACCAAGTGTAATAGAGGATTTCACTTCATTTTGAAATATCTTATTTTGTGAAGTTTTTACTTGTGGAAATGAGCACCTAAATCCTAAGCTGATGTGTGAGTTTGAATGATAATTGTTGGGATTTTAATGTATACATTTTAATGAGACAAACCACATATGTAATAAGAAGTTTGAGTACCCCATTTTTCACAATGTTTAAGTGAAACCATAGACTATGATTGAATCTATAGTTATAGGTTCAGAAAGATGGAGGAGCTCAACAAGGCCATGCTGCATCAAGAAAATGAAAGTACAAAGATACTGCAAGAAGTGGATGCAGTAATACAGCAAGTAAGAACGAACGGCAAGCATCGCTGCAAGCAGAAGATGCTGAATGCAGGAAGAAGTTACTGCAAAGCAGGTGTAAGAAGAAAAGATACTACGCTGCAAGAAGTAGTTGCAGTTAGAGGTGTCAAAATGGGGTAGGCTCGTTGGGCCAACCCGCTCCATTATATATAGAAGGTGGGTTGGGCCGGATATTTCGAAGCCCGTAAAAAAGCGGGCCTAAACGGGCTGGCCCATTTGGGCCGTGGGCTGGGGCGGGACGAGCTTGGGCGGGCCTGGGTGGGCTGGGCTAGCCCACTTTTTTTATTTTATTTTTTTAATTAATTAAAAATACTAAAAATATCAATATCATGGAGAATATTGATGAAGAACAAGGAAATGAAGATGATTTTGATGATGTAATTGTTGATCAACTCTAACTTTTAAGAGATTTATATTTCATTTGTCATACACTTATATTTTGTGGACTCTTTAGTTTTATATTTTTTGATTTTTGATTTATGTACTTATGGACTATGGATATATGGTTATGTAATGAATGTTGCATTTTAATTTGCGAACACTTTGCATTTTTTGTTAGCTATTAGAATGTATTTATGTATAGTGGATTAATGGTTAAAAGAAGAATGAAAAAAAAAATAAAGTGGGTTGGCCCGCCCAACCCACGACCCACCGGTGGGTTGGGCTGGGTTGGAATTTGAAGGCCCGCTCAATAAAAAGCCCGCCCCACACCGTCCCGCCAAAGGGTGGGTTAAGGTGGGTTGTGAGCCGCCCCGTCCCGCCAGCCCGTTTCGACAGCTCTAGTTGCAGTAATGCTGCAAGAAGAAGATACAGCTCTACTGCAAGTAAAAGATACAGCAGTACTGTATGGAAATAGTATGGAAGTAGTTGCTGCAAGTAGCTTAAGGATACAGAGCACAAACCATGACTTGCTGCATACTCAACAAACCTCATTTATGTCGACTAAAAACAATATCCTGCAATTCAAGTAAGGATAAATGCAGTACGAGAAACGAAGAACGAAGCAAATATAATTAGGGCCGTTCGAGATAAGATCAAAGTTGCAGATGCGGAGCCAATGCAGAGACGACACATGGCCTGACAGGCTGCAGAAAGCTGCGAGCCACAACCACCACATTAAATGCTCTGAGGAGATAAGTCAAGGCGCATTTAATGCAAGCCATGTCTTTGATCAGAACCCAAAATTTCAAATGAGAGATATCTCCTTCAACGGATATCTTTCTACAAGTATAGATAAAGGTCGATCAACACTAAAGCTGACCACTGAAACATTCTACTCTCAAACAAGCTCAAGCATTCAAAGCTACATTCTCTCTTATTCATACAAGTTTCAGTCACTCGACCTAAAGTGAAGTGAAGGAGTTCAACCTGATAGATCCGAAAAAGGATTCAGAAGCTCACTTCACCACACCAGTTGAAGAACCAAACCATATATATTTTAACCTTGTTGCTGTGTGCTAGGTTGTTTTAGGTATCAACAGTTGATAGCATTTATCCTTGCTGTTTGTATAGTTGTCTAGGTGATAGACAACTTCCCTGTGTGGGAGTGTGAAATCTTATGTGGGTTTGCCTTTAGAACTTGCAGTTGTTGTGTGTACTCTGGGTTCTAGTAGGTGTTACCTCGTTAGGTTGATAGATTGTTTTTCCCTATAATTCAATCTTGCTTAACAAAATTCCTGTTCGAGGTAGCAGTAGAGTGGACGTAGAAGGATTACACCATCTTCGAACCACTATAAGCCATAAGTGTTTTTATTGCTTTATTTATCTGTGTTGCATCTAATATATTTATCTTGTCATAAGTATAAAAATATCTTGAAAAGAAAAACATATTTGAGAAAACAAGCCTTGTGTAAAAAGATAATTTTTGTTGCGTAAAACTCTTAGTTACAGCATGCAACACTGCATTCTAGTGCTGTAAGTTCAAGTAACTTGCAGAACAGTAAGTTTCATAAAGATTTTGAAAATCGACTAAGATTCATTCACCCCCTGAATCTCGGACACCACTTGGGACCAACAATAATATTTAAATGGAAGCAGTAGAGTACCCTTATTTGTTAATTCAATTCACGAACCCTAATCTTTCTCTCTTCTCTCTCATCAGTACAAACATTCCAGGCACAACGTCTTTCTCCCTCTTCTTGGGGGAATGAGTAAGAAACGTTTTCTTTTTTTCGTCTTCGATTTATCATTGTTCCTTTATCTTTAAGGACTTGGATTTCAAGTTTTAGTTAGCGTGTTTATTTGGTTAAGATCCTTTAGGATATGTTTGGAACGGATTTTAGTGAGTTCGAGGAAATCCTAATTTTGAAATTTGAATTTTGTAGTAAGGTGAATAGTAAAAATGTATGTTTGTTTGAGGATTTAATAGAGTAGGATTATATTGTAGATGTCAAATCGATGCTGAAAAGGTGGGTTGATATGATTTTTTTTATGAAAAAGTATATTTAATAATTATTGATGGTTGTAATATAGGTAGTAATGATTATGTGCGGATTTTGTAATCCAAATTTAAATACAGAAACAAACATACATTGAGATTTTGAAGTTCAAAATCCCTTCCAAACATAGTCTTAGTAATGCGCCTGTAAATAATTGAACCGCAGAACCAGGGGTGGAGCCTCCTTAGCCTATGTGGGGGCTTTAGCCTCCAAAACTTTTTAAAAATTTAATTTTCTATATATTTTTTTTATTTTTTTTTATTTTAAGTGTTAAAATACAAATTTTGTGGTAATTTGCCCTCCGTCCTCTCAACATAAGTTGTCTAGCTCCGTTCTTACGTATAAGTAATCTCATTGTTTTCTATGGTACTAAAACTACGCGAATTATGCTTTCTGTCGAAACTTCATTTCAATTTTTGAACCATTGAAAATTTTCTTTGTTGACTTTTGTTTACTTGATGATTTTACTATTTTTTTTTCTTGGTTAAAGTTTGGGATTTAGTGATTAAATCTAAATGGTCGTTTTCTCAGTTCCTATATTTCAGGCACAATGAATCAATAATGAGAAGCACTTATGTGCTCCTGGAGCACCGTGCTTCCATCCATATATATATATATATATAATTTTTTTTTACGTTTATTTTTTTTCTCTCTTTTTTTTTTCTTTTTTTTTCTCACTCCTTTCTTTTTTTCTTTTTTCTCTCTTTTTCTTTCCTTGTTTTTTTTTCTTTTCAATTTCTTCTCACATCTCTTAAGATCAATAATTTTTTTTTCAATTTCTTCTCAATTTCTACACTTAATCAACAATACTACAAATTTTGGATTCTTATAATTCTAAAATCTAGAGTTCCTTGTGTCAACAATGGAGAAAGATTTTAACAATAAACAAGGTAAAGTATTTGGCTGAAAACAAGAACTTATATGTAAGTAATACTTTTGAGGTATTAATGATTTGTTCTTTAGGTATTACAAAATTACATGATTGAATAATATGTAAGTTATACCTTCAAAATATTATGAAAATACTTTTGAAGTATTACGATTTGTAATACCTGAAAGGAACATATGTAATACTTATGAGGTATTTATGTAATATTTGAAAGGAACATGTCTAATGCCTATAAAGTACTTATGTAATACTTGAAATAAACATGTGTAATACCTGTAAGGTATTTATATAATACTTGAAATGAACATGTGTAACACCTATAAGGTACTTATGTAATACTTTAAAGGAACTTGTGTAATATCTATGAGGTACTTATGTAATACCTGAAATGAAAATGTGTAATACTTAAAGTGAAAATATGTAATATCTGTAAGGTACTTATGTAATACTTGAAATGAACAAGTGTAATACCTGTAAATCATGAAATTTCAAATGTTTCATCTTCTTCCTCAAAATCAGCAAATCATGATTTCATATTATTTGAAATAATTGATTTTTAATGTTTTAAAATTATTGTAATAAATTGTAATTTGAAATCAATTATCTAAATCTATGAAAATGAGTAAAACAGAAGAAAAAGAAGAAGAAGAAGAAGAAAAACCTTCATAAATGACTCTATGGAGATTTGAAGAAGACTAAGAACAAGAAGATAGAGAAGAAGAATAATGTACAAAACAAATAAGAAGAATAACAAATTGATAAGAAAACAGATTAAGAAGAAGAATGAGAAAGAAGAAAAAAAAAAAATGCAGCACTGTTTTTACACTAATACCTGAAGGGTTACAGTGTGATACCTTAATAGTAAATGTGTGATACCTTAAGAATAAATGAGTGATACCTTAAAATATAAAATTTCAGATGGTGCGCGGCGCACACCAACTATGGTGTGGCCGCGCATGGGGGCGCGTGGACGCGCGTAAAAGCGCCCCACGCGCCGGTTCGGATTAGGGACACAGATCTAGGATCCATGCCCCTGGTGCATATAAGTTTTAGCCATCAATAATAATTGCAACGTACATGTTTATAATTGTTTATTGCTGTTAAAAGCATGGAAAGTGGAAAATTGTGAGATTCTTTGCGTATTATTGATTATCTCGATCCTGTCTAAATCTCACCAACCTTTATCAATTCCAAGTAATTATGATCGATAAATTATGTGTGATAATGAGCAGATGCAACTTATGAGAAAATACTAAAAAAGATATTCAACCGTTTAATTTTTTTGAAATAGGTAATGATCTTATAAAGTTTCATAATGGGATTTTTTTTTCCTTCTGATTGTATATCCTGCCCTTTTGCTTTTCCCTTTATGATTGACTTATTATGTTATTTTTTCTAGAATTATTTTCTTTGTTACAAAGTAGTCCTGCTGAAGCCCCTGCCTACTATGAAGAAGGTCTGTTACAAGGATACTTTCCACATTTGGTTACTTCTAGTGATGTTGATTTTATTGTGTCTTGGGTTGTTGTTAGGAAATTGTTGTTTAATTTTGATGAGACAAAACATAAGTGTAATTGAAATGTATAGTACTCCATTTTTTATAATGTTTAAGTGAGTTTAGATTAGTTTTTGAGTCTATAGAATAGGTTAAAGAATGAAGAAGATCAAATCAAGATTGCTATAGACTGAAGTGAAGACTGTTGCAAGTAGTGAGACAGACAAATATTGTATTCTGTTTAAGTCAGAAGTGGAGTAAAATTACAGCAACTGTTACACAACAAAAATAATCAGATTGCAGGGATTGCATTCTGCACTCTTTAAGAAAGAAGAGACAAGATATCTTGAAGACATGAAATTATAACAACCATACAGTACGAGGAAGATCAAGTTGTAGTCCAAATGATCAATCACTTCAACGGAACTAAAACTAAAAGATCCGAGTGGGCATGCTTGAATTTACAATGGAACAACCAGATCTTCCATGGAGTTGAGAACGAAGATCATCTATTTGGGAATCCACAGACAACACATATTGTTGTATCGTTTGATGTAAAGTTGCAGATTGATTTTCAAGATGTGGTTGTAATGCTTTCACCACGGCAGTTACCAGATCTGAACCAGCCATTGATTCTCTCAATGAAAGCACCAATGATACGAGATATTTTAAAAGGCACTCTTTGTGTGAGTGTTAACTCTAGAATTTGATAGAAAAAGAAGGAGAATTACAGATAATTGGGGATACAGGAGAATTTCAGAGGAAATACAGAGACATTCCTGATTCAAAAACTGTCCTCTCAATACAATGCAGTGACACCTATATTCAAGCCCTTCATTCTGACACATAACTAACAATTATTCCTTCCATGCGTCAATCACGTGATATAGTCATTGAGCCATTGCGGAGCCTTTCTCTCTCGGGTCGAAGCTTTGCGACCCACCTCTTCAATTGGAATCGGATCAGTATGGATGGTATCAGTCTCGTACCTTATTTCTAGATATGCTGCAATCCATCTTTAACAAAGGATCTTTCCTATTACTAGTGATTTTTAAAGTAGTTGGGTTTTTCATTAAAAGGAAATAGTACTTGGAAGGCGAGACCTGATATTTGTATAATCTTTGCGCTTTGGTGATTTTTGATTGTTTGCTGTTTTGGATGTGAAGTAATTGATTTGACTCTGTCTCGGTCATGGTGTGACTGTTGACAGGATGCTCAACGGAGCATTATTTGATGCTTGATGACATATTTTTTTGGTGTAAAAATGTGCCACGTTGCAATAATGCCTGGAAAATGTAGTTAAAACTAGTATTATTTCATCGATATTTATGCAAAATTGTTTTCTTTTATATTAAAAGAATACAACTAAGTTTCAAATGATTTGTTGTGATGTTATATGAACTTTCTAGACATAACTTTTGGTGCTCTGTTTCCTATTTACACTATATTGCCAGTCTGATCTGCCGCCCACACACCTCTACCACCACTGTTGCTGTGAAAATGAATACCACAACAGAATAAATAAATCTGTTGGCCCAAGATCAACAACCTTGAAGGTGTAGAATAACCAAACAAATTTTCTACCTCAAAAGGAAAAAGATGGATAAGGAGATTTGGAGAATATTGTACTCTGACCTTGTATTGATTTTTCTCACACGCAAAATAACATGTTACATATCATATTTATAGTACATGAGTGCAGTATCTAGAAGACAATTAATGTCTATGGGAAGCTCAAAGGACACAATTTCTACTTAATTCTAGAACAATTTCAATTCTTAAAAAAATCATCTTTAATTTTTAACACTCCCCCTTAAAGTGATTTTTTGGAAATTAATCCAAGCTTAGCACGATGAAAATCAAATGCAGTTTTCGGAAGTGACTTCGTGAAGATGTCAGCAATATTTTCCTCGCTTCGTACTTCCATGACTCTAATAGTACCATCAAGAACTTTTTCGCGGATAAAATGATGCTTAATCTCAATATGTTTAGTTCTTGCATGACAAACTGGATTATTTGCAAGTTTGATTGCACTCTGATTGTCTCCAAAGATTGATGTTGGCTTCGAGATAGGAAGATGCAAATCTTGAGCAAGTCTCTGCAACCAAACACATTCTTGAGCAGCAAGAGCAGATGCTTGATACTCAGCCTCTGTTGTAGATAAGGATACCGAACTTTGTTTCTTGCTACACCACGTCACACTTGTATCTCCACAAAGAAACATAAATCCTGATGTAGATCTTCGATCATCCAAATCACCACCAAAATCAGCATCCACATATCCAATTAAGGATATATCAGATTTTTTCTTAAAGAATAAACCAAGGTCACGAGTCGAGTTAACATATTTTAGAATCCTTTTTGCAGCTTCTAAATGAGGCTTCCGTGGTGATTGCATAAACCTGCTGACATATCCAACTGAGAAGGCAATATCGGGTCTTGTTATAGTCAGATATATTAAGCTTCCAACCAGAGCACGATAAGGTTGAGGATTTGCAAGAAGTGATCCTTCTTCACGCCGTAATTTTATATTCACATCAAGTGGGGTTGAACACTTCTTGTTTTGATTTATTCCAAATCGCTGAATCATTTGCTTGGCATAGCTTTCTTGAGTCATCAAAATACCATTCTCCATATTGAAAAACTCCAGACCAAGGAAATGATGCAACTCTCCCAACTTTTTAATATCAAATCTTATGGCAAGCTCATTTTGAAGTTTAGCAACTTCTTCTTCATTGTTTCCTGTTATTATCATATCATCCACATACAAGAGAACAACCACATGCAAGTCTCCATGTCTTTTAACAAATAAACTTGAATCGGATTCAGATGCATGATAACCACAAAATTTTAAATATTGGGAAATTTTTCCATACCATGCACGCGGAGCTTGCTTGAGCCCATAAAGCGCCTTTTTAAGTTTGCACACGTGACTTGGATTCAACTTCGAGACATAGCCTGGTGGTTGCTCCATGTAAATATCTTTGTCCAGCTCCCCGTATAAGAAAGCATTTTTTACATCAAGTTGCCACAATCTCCAATTTTTATTGGCAGCTAAGGCTACCACCACTCGAACTGAAATCATCTTTGCCACAGGACTAAAGGTTTCTTCATAATCTTCACCGTATTTTTGGGAGAAACCTCGTGCAACTAATCTTGCCTTATACCTGTCTACACTTCCGTCAGCCTTTCTTTTAATTTTATACACCCATTTGCAAGAGACTGGTTGCACATCCTTTGGTTTAGGAACAAGGCTCCAAGTTTCATTTTTTTCGAGGGCATCCATTTCAGCATCCATTGCTAATCTCCATTCCTCACTCTTCTCGGCTTCTTCAAAAGTATAAGGTTCCTCATCATCAATTGGACCTGCAAAGAAATATGAATATGTGCTGATAAAGTTATCATCTCTGTAGCGTGCTGGTTTGATGATATTTCTTCTCGGTCTTTGTATGCTGCTTGTTTCAGATGGATCCTCAGTTTGCAGACTCGGACTCCCCCTCTCTGTTTGCTGCAAATTTGGACTCCCTCTTTCATTATGCTCGTCAATGTGTGACAAGGTTGAGTTGCTAGAAGGAGTGTTATCAACAGGTAATACGACCGTGCTGATCTGACCAACCCCACCTTCTTTGTAATATAATGATAT
Organism: Scutellaria barbata; assembly: GCA_028654395.1. Lineage (NCBI taxonomy): Eukaryota > Viridiplantae > Streptophyta > Magnoliopsida > Lamiales > Lamiaceae > Scutellaria > Scutellaria barbata. The sequence continues at coordinate 91,675 of JACJVH010000076.1, forward strand.
TTCATCAAAAATGACATCTCGTGAGACGACGAAAAGATGAGTCTTAGGATCCATGCATCTCCATCCCTTTTTTCTTTCATCATAACCAATAAAAAATGCATTTTCTTGCCTTTGCGTCTAATTTGCTCCTTTGTGAATCCGGCACGTGAACATAACAGATTGAGCCAAATATCCTCAAATGTTTGATATTTGGCTTTTCTCCAAACAACAACTCATAAGGGGATTTCATATTAATTGGAGAATGAGGCATTCGATTAATTACATATGAAGCACATTTCATACCTTCAGCCCATAATGCCTTGGGTAGGTTCTTTGCATACAACCAGCTTTTGCAGGTCTCAGTTAGATGCCTGATCTTCCTTTCGGCCACACCATTTTGCTGTGGCGTTTCAGCACAAGAAAGCTGTCTTTTGATTCCATGTTGACAGCAAAAAGTCAAGAATTTTTCAGAGGTGAACTCTCCGCCATTATCTGTCCGCAACTGCTTGATTTTGTACCAAGTTCACCTTCAACTATTTCTTTGAATTCCAGGAACCTGGTAAATACCTCTGATTTCTGTTTCACAAAGAATACCCAAGTATATCTACTAAAATCATCTATAAAAATGAGCATGTAAGAAAATCCTGAATAAGACGAAGTTCTTGTTGGTCCCATTAAATTGCTGTGAATAAGATCTAATGGGGCTTTACACCGTGAAGACGATCTATCAAAGGGAAGTCTGTGAGCCTTCCCAAATTGACATCCTTCACACACTACTCCAGAAAAATTACTCAAATTAGGTAGCCCTTCAACGAGATTTTTCTTTACCATGACTTCCAATTTAGTCATGTTAAGATGTCCCAATCTCGCATGCCAGATGTGAGCATTTTCATTATTACTCATTTTATTTATATACAAGTCAGAGGCAGATAAAACAAATAAGTTATTGACTCTCTTACCAGTGTGTATAACATCTGCCTTGATTGTCTCGATATTCCTTAGAAACTTTACATCTTGTGGTCCAAAAAGAACATAGTTTCCAGCATCAACAGCATCTGCAACAGAGAACAAATTCTTCTTCATTCCTGGAAACATGAAACACGTTCTTTAAGGTGATGGAGTCTTCATCATTCTCTTTAATGACCACAGTGCCTTCATTTCCACATGATGAACAGTATTACTCTGCTATAACGATTGCATCACGACCATTATAATCTTTGAGAGCAGAGAACGTGGACTTATCTCCAGTAAGGTGATGCCTACAACCACGAATCCACAATCCAATCGTTGTCAAAATTGAATGAAGCCATGGCATCTACAACCCTTGTTTCTGCCACAAAGCATTTGCCCCAATCTTCTTTAGCTTCACCTTTTTCTGCCATGTTACCTTCATTTAATTTTGCTCGACAAAATCTCTTGATATGACCGAGTCGGTGACACCGATAACATCCGATAACTTTCTTGCCAAACTTACCAGATGACTCAACTTCTTTTTGAGAATTTGAGTTATCTTGATTTTCTTTTCTTTGAAATTCCCTTTAAATTGCCCCTTTGAACTGCCTTTGTTTTGCCAAAAGTGCATTCCCTTCACCTCCATTCAGAGAAGCTCCAGCCATCTGCTTTGCTAAAAACTCTTGCGATGATAACAGATTCTCAAACTCCTCCAAGGAAGGTTGCTGAGCCCATCCTTGTATAGATGTAATATAAGGAGTATATTCTGGCTTCAATCCACGAATAATATTTCTTCGTATGCGAGCCTCAGAAAAGCTTCATCTGGATTGAGAAGAGAGATCTCCGAGCAAAGATTCTTAACTTTTAGAAAATACTCGGCAATAGACAAATTTCCTTGACTTGTATTTGCTCGAGTTCATTCTCCAGAATTTGCAATCTAGCTTCATCCTTTTTGTTGAATAACCTCTCAAGAGTGCGCCAGATTTCATGGGCTGATTTACACCTCATTATATGATCGAACAGGTTGGGAGAAATCGATCTCTTCAAGGTGAACTCCGCTTTTGCATTAAGCTGCTTCCATTTCTTGAGTGCATCTTCGAGTGCGTTGATAGGCGCTTCTGTGTTTTCTCCATTCACGACCTCCCATAGATCTTCACCAACAAGATAAGACTCCATACAAGTTCTCCATATTCTATAGTTGGACTGGTTCAGCAACTCCATACCCAGACCACTCACGCGACCATTCATATCCATCTCCAGGTACCAGGTGAGTTCTCCACCAAGGGATCTTGACACACAAACATGCAGAACCCTTATGGCTCTGATACCATGTGAAAATGAATATCACAACAGAATAAATAAATCTGTTGGCCCAAGATCAACAACCTTGAAGGTGTAGAATAACCAACAAATTTTCTACCTCAAAGGAAAAAGATGGATAAGGAAATTGGAGAATATTGTACTCTGACCTTGTATTGATTTTTCTCACACGCAAAATAACATGTTACATATCATATTTATAGTACATGAGTGCAGTATCTAGAAGACAATTAATGTCTATGGGAAGCTCAAAGGACACAATTTCTACTTAATTCTAGAACAATTTCAATTCTTAAAAAAATCATCTTTAATTTTTAACAGTTGCCACCCACCAACGCTTCTATCAATGATGTATTTTCTACAGGAAATGTGGATCCCTGTTCCATTTCGTCACACCAGCACCACCCTAAGATAAAACGCAGCCTACTACTCACAGCTGGAATGAGCGGAACCACCACCAAATCAAAATCTCTAGCGCTTGAAATTTCAACTATCACTGATAGCCTTGAATTGATTAGTGAAGTGATGAGAGAGGCTAGGCTTGTTCCCATCATGGACTCTGTAGTGAAGGTCTATTGTGTCCAAACTGAGCACAATTTCTCTATGCCATGTCAGAGGAAAAAACAGGTAAGGACTTGTAGTAATTGAGGGGAAGAAGGTTCTAACAAGTGCACATTCCGTGGCAGATTATACACATGTTATGTTGAGGAAGAATAGTGATGGGTGTCAACCAACAAAATAAATTACATACTCCGAAATAACAATTGAGTATAAGAGATCCTCAAGGAACACAAAGTAATTCCATTGAGTATTAAAAGGAACCAAGGGGGATTTTTGATATCTAACCTAATTATCCTAAAACTAAACTAGGAAATTAACTAATCAATGAATGATGGAAATAACCTAGAGAGATAAATAATCTTATAAGGCTCGGTTGTCGATATTCAATTGCTGAAGACACCACAATCTTTCGATTCGTTCCTTCCTTTTAACGATAGAATGTGGTACTCCATATATACATAATTGGGCTAATTGAGTTTGGAGGATATAGAATTATTCTGTCAAATAAACCACATAATGAGTCGTGAGGATATAGAATTATCCTATTAAATAAACCACAAAATAAAATTGAGATCAGATCTAAAAATTCACGTGTCTCCTCAAGAAAACAAGCGTGTATTTTTTCTTTTTGTATTTTGAGAGAGAAATCGTGCTTTCTTTTATAAAACTCAATTTTATTAGTAATCCTAGGATTTATCTCCAACTAGAAATCTAAATTAAGATTCATAATCTTAGTCTAATTAATCATTATCCAACTATGATTTCAAATCCCATCAACTAATTAAAGTCATAATCTTAATAAAATTGTAGTTGATATAATCTTATAATATCAACTATATTGATTATATTAATATTACAAATAAATATCAAATATTTATTTAATTTCTAATACAGTCATCATCGTAGAATATCAAATATTCTTGAAAATTAAATGATATTTATATAATTGCTCAAATCACATGAAAAACTATTTTCCATAAATGATTTGAAATATATAAACTTATATTTAACCCGTTTTACTTAAAAAACGAATTGGGGACCATACACTCATAATCATAAGCTCTAATAATAGAAATAAACAATTACACTCTTTAATTAATTCATTCGACTTATTAATTCAGATATTACTCGACTAAAATACGGAATTGCACTCTTACGATTGTAAAATATTTTACTCTTTGAAGTTGAGTCGTTCACTGATATAACTATTACATATATATTAATCCTTCATAGACAATTCGTAATTGAAGTAGGCATTATCCGTCAACCTCTTCAATTACTTGTTTTCCTCATTTACTATTAATTTATTAGTGGAATGGTTAATTTATAATCCAATTATAAATTAGAGATCTCAAACCATTTAGTTCTAAAATCAACAAATGAGAATTATTTTTCTACTTCTTGCAAGAAGGAATAGATTTCATATCTATGAATTTATATTCCCAGTCATTTAATTTTATGTGAATATAAAATGCAAGTGTTGCGAAAGTCTATTAACAAACAAATCAACAAATTTAAGAACCACACCAAACTAAATATAAGTCTACGATCATTGAGGATTAAGATTCATCCATATAAGGTCTTCTTATGATTAATTTTTCATATCTAGATGAAATTTGTAGGAAAAACACAAATTAAATCAATCTGTATCTTATATGATCAAATCATATATAAATGGCCCCTACTCAAATGTTTTCCACATCAACGGTCCAAGTAAGACAGTTACATTCAAATGTTTGGGCCTGCATTAATGATGTTTAATTAAAAATTCTATACTTTAATTAATTCTTCATAGACTTAATTCATAATCTTAATCCTCTTGTATATAACACTTATATACAAAGATTATGTTACATCAAACAAATTAGAGATTTTTATATGATATTTATGAAATATATAAAATAAGCATAAAGTTTGAAAATAAATATCATATTTATTATAATAAAAACAATTTATAATTGCTATTAAGACACTATCCTTAACAATGCATCCATGTTTGGCCTCTTTAGAATGCTGGATTTCTTTAGTGTTGAGGGAAAGTTTTCCTAGTCCTTGCACCCGAAGAAAAAAAAAACATATAAGATCTCACATGGGATCCATTTTGAACATCCTCTTATAAGGCTTGTCCTCTTTTTAAAAACTCCTGGTCCTAAAAAAGAGTCATGAATTGGGAGGAATCTAAGACTGGCCTCTGGCAATTTATATAGTGTGCTATCTTTGTTATATTCTTTCCATCTAAGATTGATTGATTCTTGAGCTATACCAGCTTGATTGCATATTGACCCAATATACTATGGATATGATGAGAAGTGACTGATATTTGCTTTTTTTGAAGTTAAATTTTTCTTATATGGTGCTGCAGCATGCTTACAGTTGAAGACTATGAGTTCTAGGAAGAGGTTGCAACTATAGAATTTGGGGATCTGCCTGTGCTTCAAGATGTTGTTACTGTGTGAATCAACCAATTATGGCCTAGTTTGGGTTTACAAGTACAGAAGTCCAACTTACCAACCCAAAACAGCAGCAGCCAGCAGGGCCTTAGCACAAGCTCAGGCTTTTAATGTGAAAGATGGTCAACCTCCAAGAAATGATGGATCTATCTGCTCTCTGTGCAATTCATTTCACCAAGGTTGTTACTATCTCTGAATTTGTTAACTAATTTGTCACTGAATATTTTGGCATGTTAATCTAATAAATTATACTCTATTGTGGGACCATTTATATTTTTTATGAATTTGGCTTTTGTATTTCTGTGCTAACTTGCAGTATTTGGAATTTTTTTTTTATTTTTTATCTTGGACAAAAAAAAAAGGGTTGAACAAGGAGATCCCTTCTTTTCGAATCAGCTTCAGTATGTACCTGTGGGCACCTATCATCTTAGGTGACTGGGTGGCACTGAGTCTCTGCACTTTAGTTGTGTTCTTATTGATCTACAACTTAAATACAATTGCCAAGGTTAACACTCAAAAATATTTTGGCGTCTCTGATTTGATCAGCACTGACTTTAGCTGTTGAGTTGGAGTTTTGTATACTTAGTTTGTCCTTTCTAATTCTAGTTTAAATATACTTATATGCTTCTAGTAAGAGTTCACACAGTAATATCTATACGTGACATGATCAAATGTTCCAGAAGATTTAATATGGTATATGTTACTTCTCTCTAAAACACTTTGATCTTAAAGAAATTGATTTTTCTGTGTTAAACAAGACGTCACTATATAGCTGTGTCGGGGAGTTGAGTTACTTTGACGAGACCTTCCCTTCTTGCTTGGTAGTTATAATACTGGTTTTAAGAAATAACTGATAGCTTCTCTTAGGAGTTTATGTGTTTCAAGAGAAGAATGAACAACATATTGTTTAGCATCTAACAACATATTATTTTTATATTTGTTATGCTTCCATAAACTCTTGGCTATCGTCTTATTATCTGCTTGTCTGTGAGAAGACTGTTGCTTTTGGAAAATTTAATGTTGATGCCATTGTTCATAATTATTATGTCCTGTAAATTTAATGTTGTATCTATTACAACTCATTTCTACTGCATGTAGTTTCTAATTTCCTGTGAATTTGTGCTTGTGTCTGATTAAGCACGAGTTTAAATGCTTTCCCTATTCTGCTTTAATCTTTGTGGATTTTTTTATATCTCTCAAGTTTAATTCTTAGTACGAATTTTGCTTCTCACTTTGAGGTAGAAGTAAAGCTTTAATTTGACCTAGGTCCTTAGATTTTTCCTCATAAACATTTCTGCTTTCATAATGAAATATAAAGATTTTTTGAACTGTTCAAATTATTATACCTTTACACCCCCAAAACAATGTAATTAAGTTGCTTTGTACGTATTTATTGGTGTCTGATGAGCTCATATACAGCTTTTCTAAGTGCTTGTAATTAAATTTTCCTTATTCTGAGCAGATGAAAATGGGCCAAATGCAACAGTCTTCCTCTCAACAACAGGATGAATTGCAACAGCAACAACAATTACAACAGGTCAGTTCATTCTTGGCCACATGTTGAATTTAGTAATCTAGTTGATTACATTACTGCTCCAAATGAAGCGTGACACCCATTGTGTGATCCCCTGTCTCTTGGCATGAAACTAGAAAGGGCATGACATGTGCTTTGACCTGAAACAGAATAATGGAAACGGAAACAACACACTTCATTTGGAATGACTACAGCTAGCAGCCTACATCATGTTAATAGTGCATCCAAGAGTATGATGATGTTCAGTGCAGATGAAGCTGGTGGAATTGCATCTCTATAATGTGGAATCTTTCTTGTCTCATGATGGAGGGGATGAAATTTATCGAGCTTTGAAACAAAGTCTTGCTGAGCATAAAACAGAGAATCCGAAAGGTGTGTTCATATGATGTATCTGCATGTTTTCTTCTTTTCTTCTGTTGCTCAATCAACTTGTATTCTACCGGAAGTTATGTTTAACTTTTCAAAGCATTACAGGTTTTTGATTTGCAGAGGTTGGTTGTATTCGAATCAAGAATAAAGTGACTTGTTGCCATTTTTCATATCCTATTTATTATTATTATTGCTATTGTTGTTAGTTTATTATTGTTGTTGTTGATGATGTTAATTTATTCTTGTTTTGATTATTATTATTGTTGTTGATGATGTTAATTTATTCTTGTTGTGATTATTATTAATGTTGTTGATGATGATGTTAATTTATTATTATTATTATTATTATTATTATTATTATTATTATTATTATTATTATTATTATTATTATAAAAAATTTAGTGTGTATTGTGAAAGAATGACTTTTATTATACATAATGAAATTGTTCTATGATATAATATTTGTAAGTATTAATAAGACATAATCATCACCTTAAAAGTTATTAGTTCGCAGTCCAAAAGTATTCAAACTCATAAATTTCATATTAAAAACTAAGCAAATTCTCAAGTGCAATCGTCATATCGTGCAATGGACAGGTTGGGTCGGTGACTCGGTACATGGGTCAAGAAGTGATAAGTAATGTTTTCATATGTTATAGGTGCAGTGTGCACAATCAAATTAGTTCGAAGATTTGAAATTTTTCGAAAACCAAATCATATTTCAAAGAACTCCACAAATGAATTTGTACCAAAATTAAAATCTCTAATCAATACCAGATCAAACTTTGGTTCAATTCAGAATTCAAGTCCATTGGTTCGGATCAATTCGGTGTGGAGATTTTCAAAATACTAAACCAAAATAAAAAAATCATATTAAATGAATTGCATCGAATAATAAAAAAGACACTGATAGTATTTTTAAGAGTTTTTATTGATAACACACCCCGACATAGTTTAACTATCAACGCGGAGAATGAAAGATAAATAATTTATCAATTCAAGGTTTGAAAAATTGTAACTATCAAGTTAGGATTCCAAAAATCTAAGGTCATTAAGTTCTCTATTATTGGTATCTCATTCTCTCACGTAACTAATTTGCTATCAAATGATGTTAATATGTCAATTGAAAAATTAAAATGTAAGAGGTAAAATTTTAAATTGTTATTTTATTAACTACACGATCGTCTATCGTGTGTTCGTTAGCTAATATTTGATAAAATACCTGATTGAATAAAAATAAATGTTATTTTTTATATACTTCAATGTAGTCTCCACTTTAACTACATTTAAATATAATTAAGCAATACTAATCAAATACGAAAAATTTATGCAGACTATTAATATATATTTTCGTATATATTGACAATCTACATTATATTTTCGTATTTGGTTATTATTTTTGAATATATATTATTTTTATTGTAATTAAAGTGGAGTCTATATTAAAAATATATAATAATAATAATAACAATAATTTTGTATTAGGTATCTATCTATATTTGTAAAAAAAAAAGGGTTTGACTCCCACCTCAGCACTTTGGAGGTTTTTGCGGCTGCCATGTGTCAAGACATCAACTGTACTTGTATAAAAAAACTTATTTGGCAAAAAACATTTCATGACAGATTATTTAAAATAGTGTGGCTCTGGATTCCAATTGATCTTCAATCAATCTGGATACTTTCATCTCATCGCGGAGAATGGAACCATACTTAGCTCTGTGTCTCGAATGGAGCTTCAAGAAGCCAATATTACCGCAGATTGACTCAGGAATATGATGGAGTTGTATATCCCAAGTTTGGTAATTCATCTGGTGGGAGAGCAAATTCATGGTCTGTTAGTGTGTTTTTTGCCTTCAAATGTATGTACATAAATTAGGCAAGATATAGGGGGTGGAGCTTGTGGTTTTAGTAGTTTTTGTTCTTTGGGCACTGATCAGAGGCTCAATGTAGCTGCCCAAATGGCTACTATCAGATCGATCCAAAGACATGATGAGTGGATGCAAACCAGATATCATACCACAGAGCTGTGATCAAGAATCAAAGGAAAGTGATCTTTTTGCTTTCAGTGACATGCCTTACACAGATTGGCCTTCATCTGATTACGAAAAGTTTAAGCAAGTGAACGAGGACTGGTTGTCGATAGGCTTGCCTCGATGATTGTTTTTGTGCTGTTGCGATTTATAGAGATGGTAATTGTTGGAAGAAGAAGACCCTCTTTCAGTGGGAGGATTGATGGTAGTGTAGGAGCAAAGGCTTTTATAAAGATAAGAAAAACAACCTCAATTCCTGCCAACCCTACTACACAATTTGAAGATATCACTCAGGCGTCAGGATAACTTAGATCTCTCCTGATGAAGAATTTTCATGGAAAGCAATGTTGAAGACAGTCCTTCCTAAGAGAGCTACCAGATCTACTATTCAAGAAGAAAAACGTATGATGAGCATGTTAATAAAAGGCTTCAAGGAATAAATTCAAAATCATCTCCCAGAAGTGAGTGGCTCAATTCAAGCGCCAAGAGATTATGAAAAGAATTCAAAATGAGAAGAGTCTAAACATTATAAAAATAAGATCTGACATAGTCATATAAAGTTCACCAGCAAATCCATAGAGAACTACTACTCAGACAATTGGATCTCTACCATATCTTAAAGCATGCATACAAGATTTCAAGTTGCACCAAATGAAACACACCTAATTGCTGCAAAGAGAATCCTCAAGTATCTCAAAGAAACTCAAGATGTTGGATAACATTACCTAAAAGAAGGAGATTCAATAAGGTTTACTGAGAATGAGATTTGCTGGATGCAAGATTTAAAAGGAAGATCAAAAATGGAACATGTGATCAATTATTTGGAAAAAGACTAGTGTCTGTAATAAGCAAACTTCATTGCCACCTGCTAAAGCTGAATATGTAGCCACTGGAAGAAGTTGTGCATTTTATAGTTTCAACAACAATTGAGAGAATATGAAGTGCTACAAAAGAACCTCCAATCATTTGTGATAACACTACAGCGCAATTGCACAATCTTGTGTTCTACTCAAGAACAAAGCATATTGTCGTAAGATATCACTATGAGAAGAAGGATATAGTTCTTGAGAAGATTCACACTGACGTTCAATTAGCTGATATTTTTACAAAGCCTTTGTGTGAGTCGAGATTTTCAATGTTATAAAGTAAGTGAATGGAATCACACGGTAAGTAGAATGTAGTAAGAGGGATTACTTACAATACTGGAAGGAGTTCCATATGCTAGTGTTGTTGGAAGCCTAATGTACACCATGGTCTGCAGCAGACCTGACTTAGCACACTCAAGAGTGTTGTAAATAGGTACATGACAGATCCTGAAAAAGCACATTGGAAGCACTTAAGTGGATTTTGAGATATGTAAATGGATCAAAGGAAATTGGCTTAATGCTCAGAAAGCAAGCAGAAAATGCTGAGATTGTTCAAGGTTATGTAGACTCTGATTTTGCTGGAAATCAAGATTCAAGGAAGTCTTTAACGGAATACATTTTCACCATGTTTGGTACAACCATAAGTAATCAATACAATAATCTGTAGTTGCTTTGTCAACCACAGAGGCAGAATATATAGCAATGATAGAACTGTGAACGAAACAATATAGCTGAGAGGAATTCTGAAAGAAATGAGATTGTTTCAGTATAAGGTTGACATTTTTTGTGATAATCAAAGTGCATACATTTGGTAAAGCACCAAGTGTTCATGAAAGGTCAAAACACATTGATGTTAAGCTTCATTTTGTGAGAGATATGGTTGAAAAGAAGTGGTGACAACTAGAAAAGTAGGGACCGAGGACAATGCAACTGACATGCTTACCAAGTCATTGCCTTGCCTTGGGGAAAATTCAAACATTGTATGAACTTAGTAAGAGTGCAGACTGGTAACAAAAGGGAGTGCTGCAGTATCCTTTTTTGTTTTATGTTTTGTCTTAACCATTAAATGCATGTTGTTGTTTAGTGTCTTATTTCTACAGGATCGTCTAAGTCAAGTGGAGAATTTGTAGAGCGGGTTGACTCAGAAAATGGAACAAGGATTCAGGAACTGGAAACGGATTGCCAAGAACCGGCCTAAAAACGATCGAATCGGAGCTAACTACCTTGGACCGGGTGTTGTCAAGTTAGTTAGGGTTGAATTGGTTAGTTAGGGTTTTCTGTGCAGATCAGTTTTCTTGTAACTAAAATTTGTGATGTTTCCGAGTTCATTTCGTTTAATTGGCATAGGGCTTTCACTATATATATCTAGATGCATAGTTAGTTCTGATATTAGATCATTTCATTGAGAAAAATCAAAAGATAGCAAAATCTAGGGTTCTTAGGCAATTAGGTTTTGGGGAAAATCTTTTGATCTCTGTAATTCGATTTCGTTTTGATAGTGAAATAGCTCTGTATTGTTCTCCGTGGATGTAGGTCAATAATTGGACGAAACACATAAAATTGGTGTCATCTTCTTCGTGTTTTTTTTGCACTGGGTCATCTTTGCACTTTCTACAAATCGTATTTCCATCATCTTTAGGTGCAGATGTTGTGCATTTTTTGCATGCGTCGTACCATATTTTAATTTCATTCTCTACCTTGTCCACAATTTCAGTGAATTAATAACATGCATTCTGCCTTGAAAATGAAAGCATGATACAAAGTCAAATATAAAAACTATCAATTTCTCCCTAATTCAAGAAAGCAGATTAATTACATATTAATTATAATTCTGCAATAAAATGTAATAGATATTTGAAAACATGGTTACATACCTTTGATAGAGAATCTTTTCTCATGATAAGATCTTTAAGAGTAACCTCTATTCCTCCTCTTATTCTTTGTGTCATTCTCAACTTGCATATTTCAGTGGATCATGAATGATGTGCAGCATTTTCGTAAGTTCTTTAGATATTAGACCTATTTGTATAGTTGAAATTGAAGTGGTTTGCAACTGGATCTCACCTAATTAAAGTTTGCAATTATAAAATTATATTTCATTCTCAAGACATTTGCATATATTCATTGTCCTTATTTTCCTTTCAATAAAAAAATTGTTTGGTTTTTGTTTTACCTTGAAATTCCTTCGTTGTGACCTTTGTGATCGCAATTGTTGGGATTTGATCAACAATTTACTGCAATTATTTTCCTTCATTCAGTGTCATGTCTTCCCAAAGAGAAACGTTAATAGAGTGGTGTCTGCATAGTAAAAATAATAATGTAATTGAAATTTTTATTAAATTATTTTATTTTTGCTTGGAATTTAAATTTATACACTTTTCCCATACTTTCTTATAAAAGATAGATTATACTTACTCTTCATTTATCAAAGTGATTTTTCTTACGGCCACTTTTTTTGAAGTGTCAACAATTATGCTTTCCTTCACCCTTGTAAGAACTCCACATATATCTACATAAAAAAAAGCTTTAATTAATGATTACTTTTAAACATTATTGAAAAGAAATGGAAATAAGAAATATATGTACCAAATCTACTGCGTTCCTCATTTTTGCTACGTAAGTTGTCGTACTTCACGCAGACGTTCTCATTATTATTTTCTTCAATATTATTCACAGTTTCCTTCACACTGCTGAAATGTTTTAAAACTAATTCTTTCTCAGGATGTACGGATGCGAAATTTTGTTAACATCTTTGACCATCAATTTTCAATCAAATATGTTTTGTTTCTTTTGAATTCATTTTCAAATTTTTTGATGTCATCATTAAACATGATCATTCGAATTTGGACTGTCTACAAGAATAGACATTGGTTAATAAATAAATGAAAAAAATCAAAACAAATACAATTGAAATAAAGAGACAATAAAAACTAAAATAAAGTTGACCAGAATTACCAACATATCGACTTAACGACCTAACTTTACTTTTGATTTATTTTTCTTTCAAATTGGTTAGTGCAGATTTTTTTTTAAATTATATAAAAAATCTAATTAGAATTCGCTTACCTCTTCATCCATCATTATCATTTTTTGAATTTTTACTGAATAGTATTGAATTTGCTTTTTGTCCAATTTGCAAAAATCTTATGGGTAGATTTGTTTCTACCAACATGTTTGTCATGTTTTTATCTTGTAGTATAACTTTTATAAAGAACCATATAACATAAATATTCATACAAATAACAAAAATCTTAAAACTAATATTTATAAGTGTTGATAATATATTGTTTAATTAAAATCAATTTTAGCAATTGACAATGAAAATAAAAGATATGAAAACATAAGAAAAATAAATCACATGTAATGTCTAATGTCCACATATGTGTATGTAGGCGTGGAAGCATGTATGGCGGCTAAAAAGTTGCTTTTAACCCTCTCAAATTGTCCCCTTATGTAATTAATTAGGTAGTAGCTAGGGACTTTCTGTAAATTTGAAATAGAGATGGACCATGCTTGGCTTAGAGACAGGGCACGTATATACATAGATTGTAGGTAGTTTCATCGTACTTTGTAGGGGCATATTCATAGGTTTTGTCTCCGTTGGTCGATAGTTATAGACAATTATTTTCTTAGGTATTACTCAAGATAAATTATAATAAATAAAACCAAGAATTGAATTAATAAGTGTCCCTTCTTCCCAAACCAAGAAAATATTATTAAGAGTTGGAAAAAAGAAAAAAAGCCACAGTAGAAGCATTAGAGAGACATAATCCTGACTTGAACCCATCTAAGTTGCTCTGCCATCCAACCAACCAATCTAGATTGGGATCGTATAAATATTTCACTAAAAATTAATTTTCAGGTGAGACTGCATGCTTAACAATAACCATCAAAGAAATCACCGAAGAAAGAGTGACTTGCTAACCAGATGGGATCCTCTGTACCCACTTCTGTGTACCAATCATGTACCATTTAGAAAATGTCGCCGTTTTCATATATAATTAATAAAGATTTATGCGGTAAGTTCTCTTCAGCAGCGCGGCTCAAGCCGTAATCTTTTTTTCTATTTTTTCTCACACACGGTAATCTTTTATATTTTTCTATTTTTTTTTTCATTTCACACGACTAAAATCTTTTCAACCAAACTGGCCGATCTCTGCTGAGGAATATCGACAAATATTCTTCAAAATTTTGCTCTATACAAAAGATATTGGAAAATATCGACTAATATTCTTCAAAATATAAAGAAACAAATCAAAGGAAAATATATTGGAAAATATCACAAATATTCTTCAAAATACAAAGAAACACATCAAAGGAAATATCGTCAAATATTCTTCCTGCATATCTAATCTCATAGTTTCGGCTTATATTTTTTGTTACATTCATAGTTTCAGCAGAGTCTAAATATATATTATTTGATATTTTACCTTTGTTAGTATTCAGATTAACACTTCATGGAAGGAGAATCCAACTCTTGTCGTCGATTGTAGTATTCAGATTAACACTTCATGGAAGGAGAATCCAACTCTTGTCGTCGATTGAATTTTGAAGATGTTAATGAAGAACAAAAGAAAGATAGTTCGTGCGATGTTAATGAATCCTGTCAAAATATGGTGTTCAACCCACAAGTGAGAAAGATTTAAAAAGTACTACTTTGTCAATACCTAAAGAATTGATCCGAAAATTGGTATGGAGTTTGATATTGAAGAAGATGCTTATCAGTTTTATTTGAAGTATGCTAAACAAGTTGGATTTGGAATAAAAAGGAGCAAAAGTCATAAAGATAAATCTGGTGAAGTAATTGATAGAATCTTTTGTTGTAGTGCTGAAGGGAAGAGGGAAAATGACAAACGAGATGCTTATGTGAAAGCACCTCGTCCAAAAACAAGGTTTGGTTGTGAAGCTAAAATGAAAGTCAGCAATCGACAGATTGGAAAATTTTCGGTGGTTAAGTTTGTTGAAGATCATAATCACTACCTTTCAAGTCCAAGCAAAACACACCTACACAGTAGTCATAGGAATATAACTTCATCAGCAGCTATACAGATTCAAATGGCAAATGATGTAGGTATCCGACCAAAAACATCTCATGATCTTATGGTGAGACAAGTAGGGGGAAGAGAGAATCTAGGTTTCATTCCTGTGGATTACAAAAATTATTTGCGATCTAAAAGAACAAGAAACATGATGAAAGGAGATACAGGAGGAGTATTAGAATATTTGAATAAGATGCAATTTGATGATCCTTATTTTTTCTATTCTATTCAAGTTGATGAAGATGATCTGATTACTAATATTTTTTGGTTTGATGGAAAGATGAGAGCAGATTACTCAAATTTTGGAGATGTTGTTTGCTTTGACACAACTTACACAAAGAATAATGAAGGTCGTCCAATTGCGTTATTTGTAGGTGTGAATCATCACAAACAGAGTATAGTTTTTGGTGCTGCATTGTTATACGATGAAACCTCTTAACATTTGAGTGGTTATTCGATACATTTGCCAAAGCTATGTGGAAGAAAAAACCAATAACTATTCTTATGGATCAAGATGCAGCAATGGCAAAAGCTCTAGTTTCCAAATGGCCTGAAACTAATCATCGTTTGTGTATTTGGCATATTTATCAAAATGCTGCAATCCATTTGAGTGGGGTTTTTTCACATTCAAAAGTTTTGCTAAAGATTTTTGTTCATGCATATATGATTTTGAAGAAGAGAAAGATTTTCTTGCAGCATGGAATAAAATGTTGACTAACTATGGACTTGAACAAAATGATTGGTTAAAGCGTATGTTTGGTCTAAGGGAAAAATGGGACCTTAGTTTACGGACGACAAATGTTTTGTGCGGATATGACTACAACCCAAAGAAGTGAAAGCATGAATAGTGTGTGAAAAGGTATGTAACTTATCGACACAAATTTTTAGAATTTTTTAATCACTTCCAGAGACTTCTTGAAGACCGTCGATATGAGGAAGTTAAAGCTGATTTTAGATCAAATACAAGCATTCCATCTCTAATATATCCTGTTGAAATTTTAAAGCATGCAGCTAGTATTTACACCCCTGAGGTTTTCAAGTGGTTTCAACAAGAGTGGTATAAATCTCATGATAGTTGTGTAGAATATTTTGAGGATGTTGGAACGCTTGCAAAATATAAAATTACTCCTCATAACAAGAGTCATCACCATACAGTTACATTTGATTCATCAAGTGAGAAAATTGATTGCAGTTGTAGAAAGTTTGAATTTGCTGGAATTTTTATGTTCACATATTCTGAAAATATTTATCTTGAGAAGTATTTTGAAGATTCCAAATGATTACATATTGAAAAGGTGGACACGAAAAGCGAAATTTGGATATTTTCAAGATTCAAATGCTAATCATTGCAATTTGGATCCGAAGATACTTCAAAATATGCGATATAAAGAATTGTGTGGTTTGTATGTCCAGTTAGTTACAAAAGCAGCTGATAATGAAGTTTCTTATAAGATTGTTAAAGACAGTTTGCTCAAGGCATTTGAGATGGTGGATGAGAGCTCACATAGCAAAGAATTAAGTGT
Organism: Scutellaria barbata; assembly: GCA_028654395.1. NCBI lineage: Eukaryota > Viridiplantae > Streptophyta > Magnoliopsida > Lamiales > Lamiaceae > Scutellaria > Scutellaria barbata. Next base: position 108,297 of record JACJVH010000076.1, read on the forward strand.
GAAACTTTCAAATGTGAGACTGCAAGAAGAAGAGTCGGACCAATATGCAGATAGTACAATGAGGCTGTTGAGTCATACCAATTCACAAATTGACTGAAAATAACACTCTCAAGGTCAAAGGAATTAAAATCAAGAAGAAAACAGTTTCAGGCAAGAGATTGAAAGGTGGTTAGAGAAGGTTTCAAGAAAAAAGAAAGTAGAAGTAAAAATCGACAACCTTTGACAACTGTTAGTACTTTCACCTCAATTATTATCAGTTCATCTCAATTATTATCAGTTAAGGTCTTCTGTTTTTAATTTTGTTTGGCTCTTAAAGAATTATTAACATGGTTTTTAAGATTTTTTTATTACAGGATATTGAAGAAAATCTTGGAACTATATCTAGCGTGCCCCACCATATTACATCAAAATCATAAGCAAATTGAGGTCGTTAAAATATTTTTAAAAGCAAATTCAGGTTCGTTAAAATATTTTTAATTAAAATTGTTCTTTGTTATGAATGAATCTAATTTTGTTTTTTCAATTTCTTAGCATGCAAATCAAATGCAACCACATGATTCTTGTGCTGATAATTCGAGTATGGTCGAAACTCACTCTCAATATCATTTGCCACTACAACATTCTCAGGTATAATATAAGTTTTAAGATTGTTATTTTAATTATAGTAAAATTTATAAAATTTATTTATATTTTTATCTGTTAATAACAGGTAGTCTCTGCTTGTTCTAGTCAACAAAATGTCATTGGAAGTTCACCATTTTGTATGGATATGACAAATTTGCTAATGGTACGTATTGTTTTCTTTTACTATTAATAATGATATTCTTTTCTTTTTATATAAATCACATGCAAGTAACTTTTTTTTTTTTGTTATAGGCAGAAGAACCATTTAATATTGGTCCATTTGATGAGAAATAACTATGTAGTAGATGGAGGGGATACTAACTGCAATGATAAATGTGGTTGCTCATTTCCATGTCTCGGTGACATATTTTGCAAATGTAGAATGAATACAAATAGGTTGCTCATTTCCATGTCTCGGTCACATATTTTGCAAATGTAGAATGAATACAAAATAGGGATGATGTTTAGGATGTATTTTAAAAAAATATTGCTATTGAAACTTAGACATATTTTCTTTACATTACATATCAATAAATTCAATAAATTCATTATATTTTGATTGTTTACCATCCGAATAATTTGTAAACTTAAATTCTCTACTAGCATAATAATCATTTTTATCATATTTTAGAAATTAGATAACTTCTAAGCACTCGAATGCTTTTAATATATATATATATATATATATATATATTCATTTGAAAGAAAAAAAATTGAATAAAAAAATGAAAACATCAAATAATGATATCAAATTCTCTTTCATTTCCAAAGACACATCACCATGTATTTATTCCAACTAAAAAGAAATAATTGAATCAGGAAATGAAAACATCAGAATACAAATTTAAGAAGTATAATATTGATAAAATATGATTGTGGGTGAGTATGTTGACGTGAGAAAATTAAAATTAATTTCAGCAGAGGTGGCCAGAGTTTCAATGAAATTAAAATTTTTCAGCAGAGGTTGGCCAGAGTTTCAATGAAATTAAAATTCTTTAGTAGAGGTCGGCCAGAGTTTCAATGTGGGAAGACACGTGAGAAAATTAAAATTCATCACAGTGGAAAGAGACGTGAGAAAATTAAAGTTCATCACAGTGGAAAGAGACGTGAGAAAATAAAAAATTTTCAAATCTGCATGCGCGGGTGAGTATGTTGATATGAGAATCAATGTAAAAAGAGACATGAGAAAATTAAAATGCGGGTGAGTATATTGACGTGAGAAAATTAAAATTCTTCAACAGAGATCAACCAGAGTTTCAATGTGTGAGAAAATTAAAATTCTTTAGCAGGGAGGCCAATTGCAGTTTGGTTGAAAATAGTTTCAGTATAGAAAGAATAAAGTGAAAAAAGACGTGAGAAATTAAAATTCCTCAGTATGGAAAGAAGAAAGTGAAAAAAGACGTGAGAAAATTAAAATTCCTCAACAGAGATCGACCAATTGCAGTTTAGTTGAAAAGAGTTTCAGTGTGGAAAGAAGAAAGTGAAAAATGATTAAATAAGTAGAAAAAAGAATTTCAGTCGTGTGAAATGAAAAAAAAATAGAAAAATATAAAAGGTTACCGTGTGTGAGAAAAATAGAACTCGCGACCCTTGTTGAAGCTGAAACCACTTGGCCACTAATGTTTATGTGTTTATATTTTACATGCATTTCTTTTATTAACTAATTTTAAAAATTCTCATTTTTACAACGGTACAAAAAAACCGTTGTCCCAACCGTTGTCTGTAGATCTAAACGACAACGGTACAAAAAAACCGTTGTCCCAACCGTTGTCGTAGATCTAAACGACAACGGTACAAAAAAAACCGTTGTCCCAACCGTTGTCGTAGATCTAAACGACAACGGTACAAAAAAACCGTTGTCCCAACCGTTGTCGTTGTGCGAAAAAATTTGCACAACGACAACGGTACAAAAAAAAAATTGTCCCAACCGTTGTCGTAGACCTGTACGACAACGGTACAAAAACCGTTGCAAAAAAACCGTTGTCGTTGTGCAAAAAAATTTGCACAACGACAACGGTATAAAAAAACGTTGTCCCAACCGTTGTCGTAGACCTAAACGACAACGGTACAAAAAAAACCGTTGTAAAAAAACCGTTGTCGTTGTGCATTTTTTTTCGCACAACGACAACGATTTTTCGAAAAACCGTTGTAAAAGATGTCTACGACAACACTTTTAGGCAAAACCGTTGTAAAACTCGTGTTGTTGTTGTGCATTTTTCTTGTAGTGATTTATCTCTACATAGAAATCTAATTGATTACTTATCAATATAAATTATATCATATACTTTTAAAATGAATTATGATTTGTATGGATTGTAATTATGATTTGTATGGATTGTAATTATGATTTAGTTATCAATAAACAAATTAATTAGGATTTATCTCCAAATAAAAATCTAATTGATTACTTATCAATATATATCTTAAATTATTGTCCATGTTCAAAGTCATGTTTCCCTCGCCACCCATGACCAAGTTATGTTGTGAAAAATATATATGATTATTGTAGATTTGCATATATTCTCTTTTGTCCAACAAGTGACCTTTGACGCCATCTATATTTGGCGTCAGCTGTTTAACATACAATCATTCAAAAAGAATTAAATATATAAAATAAAAATACAACAAAATAAAAGTAATACAATCATTCAAAAAATAATTAAATATAAAATGAAAATGCAACCAAATAAATATAAACCAAATACACTTGATTTACAATTTAAATGAAGAAGGTTAAATAATAATAAATCAAGATAAAATTGAAAAAAGGATTTACGATTGTCACCAATTCGAGGATCGGTATCACTTTCATTCATCTCAACAATTGACATCGCACTTTTCTTTGATTATATTAAAAAAAAAAGAGTTAATAAAATATTTTAAAAATAATTTACAATTAATATACTATTAAATATATATTTGTGAATTATAGGATCTTGATGACTTGCTTAAGAGTTGGAAAAAGGAAAAAAACAAAAACAGAATGACCAGATTTTAGGGAATAACAAGATCTCTAGCATCAGATATCATAAATCATATTTTGTATCAAAACAATAGAATAAGAGATGCAGCTTTCTGGATGAAAGTGAGCATAAAACTCTACATGTATAGTGATCATTTGACAAAAGCAATTATTTGTAACAAAACCAACTTCAATGATAGAAAGTAACTGTTTGATTATAAAGAAACATGGTAACAACCAAATCACGGTATTGAAAATCATGTCACATATCCTAAAAGTTAATTTATTCATACCTACACAAGTGAAAATAAGTAAAAGGCAAAAGAGTGAATGAAAAGCATTTCAAATTTATACCTGAATACGAAAGAACCGTAATGAAGACAAGAAGATGCAACCTAACACCAAGCGAATTGGACAAACTAATGATAGTATGAATTGGCATAGTCATATACGAAACTAAAAGCTGACATTGTACTCAGCAGATATACAGAGACAGGAAAGCCAGAATTTGTAAAATATGATCAATCTAATGGCAAAAAAATTAATCATAACAGAAGAAAGCTCACAACAATTCGATGGAAGGTTCTTATTCTAAGAAAGAGAGAAGCTTGACAGAATTATGGTGACACAAAATACACTCCAAATTCTAAGTATGAAGCATTTTCATTCCATACTTTCAAATTCTCGATTGGTTTTCTTATATAGACTCAATTAAAATTCTAATCTCAATCTAATTAGGATTTATCTCAAATCCTAATTTGTTTTTAAGTAGAAATCTAATTGGTTAATTACTTATCAATAAATATCATAGATTTTCTTATATAGGACTCAATTAAAATTCTAATCTCAATCTAATTAGGATTTATCTTCTAGTAGAAATCTAATTGGTCTAAATTGCTCTTTCTTTTCCACTTGTCTATAACTATTGAAATTGTATTCTTATAAGTTATTCACAATAATTGTAAAACTGAGAGAATTTTGGTAAGTCTCTCTCTCTCAAGAATATGTGTGTCTTGAATTACTTATTGACAAGTAGGAAATTGGTGCATTTTATCGAGTGCATTTTCATTATTTTATAATATTTTAGATGATTAGATGCACCGTTTCTACACCTATATGTATTTTATGTCTCTAAATACTTCACGAATTATTTTCTTGATCATTTTAGGTTGTTTTGAAGTATTTTGGAGTCGAGGAAAATGATTGTGGAACAAGGAAAAGTCAAATGGGCCGATTTAAATTTCCAAAGCCCAAAGAATTGAAGAGAAAAGAAGAAGAAAAGAAGCCCAATTGTAAAGAAGAGAAGAAATGGGCCAAAGCCCAAAAAGGGGCTCCAATTCCACTAATTTGTCCAGCCGCATAGTATGTCTTGATGGGGAAGAAAAGATGGAAGTTTATATTTAGAAGGAAGAGGGCACAACTGGACATGATCATTCACGTACAGAGGCAAGAGTGAGAAAAACATATTTTTCTATTTTCAACATTAGTTTAATTTGATGATGGAGATTTCAATTGCTTTTGTGGATTCCAATTTCGAGAATGATCGGCTAATTCCTCAATTCCGGTTAGCAGGGAAGTTTGAACCCATATCTCCTTTATGTTTTAATTAATTTCGTATCCCCTTCTCGATATTTGATTGGATTTGATTATGTTATCTGTGCATAATGTTTTCGATTGTTGATGCTTAATTTGGATTGGCCACCTAGGTTAAGTATTTGATAATTGATTGCTAGAATTTTAAATCATGAATCCTAATGTTGTGGTTTAATTTTCATAAGTGGTAAACTAGAGGTCGTGCATCTCTAGGGTAACATAATCCTAGATTATCGAATCGAGCTTGTGTATTCGGAGTCTAGTTCACCCTATCGTCTTGGTAACTAATGCATTTAATGAATTAAATCTGGAGAGCTTGTTTTGGGTTATTCAATTAAATAGGGTTAATTAGTGATCTTATCCTAATTTAACTAATCCTAAGAGACGATTCGGTTTAACAGAGCTTGTTGTTAGACTAGGGGTGATAATTCCATGATAATTTGAGGGAGGGGTGTACATTGATTAGGACATAATTGAGATTGGGGGATAACCGAACTGTTAACCGGGATGCCTTTTTAGATTGAATTCTCGCTTAATTTATTTTCTCGTTTTATAGTTGGTAGTAATTCTTGATTAAAATCCCCCCAACCTTTCCGTATTTGATTAGAGCATAGGTGACACAATTAGTTCTGCATTCTCCGTGGGATCGACATCCGACTTGCCCTAACTACTAGTTGGTTAGGTACTTAGGTTAGGAAAGATAATAATTAATTTTACCGCGTTGCGACGCGCGGTCAAATTTTGGCGCCGTTGCCGGGGAGTGTCTTGAATTTATTGTGTTATCTTGTTCTTTTCGTATTTGCTTTATATAAAAAAAAATTGAAAAATTGAAAATTGAAAAAAAGAGATATATTCTGCTGTTCAGTCTGCACCTCTGTCTGCCCTGTTTTGCTCTGAATTTGCCCTGTTTTCGCCTGTTGGTCTGTGCTGTTTTGCTCTGTTTTTCACACTGGCAGTTCTAGTGTGACCTTGATTTTCCAGTGTCAGAATCTGCAGATTTCTTGAACTGAGTTTCCTCACTTAAATTTCACGATTTCAGGTGGTGAATGCGTACTCGATCCCAGGAGAATAAAGATTTAGAATTTTATGCTGAGATAACCCGACGAGATCGAGTCTTGAGGAGACAAGCCAAGCGAGTTTTGGAGTTTACATTACCTGATTCCCAAACCAATTCTAGTGAATCTGAACACGAGGAGGAAGCAATGGCACAGGAACAAACATTGAAGGAGCTAGCGAATCCTGCACTTACTCAGCAACCTCTTTGCATTACTTTCCCTGATCTTGATGAAGATACTAATTTTGAACTTAAATCTGGTTTAATTCATTTACTTCCTTTATTTTATGGATGTGCAGGTGAGGACCCTCACAAGCACTTGAAGATGTTTTATGGTGTATGCTCGAGTATGAAGCCAAAAGCTGTGACGGAAGAACAAATCAGGCTTCGAGCATTTCCTTTCTCTTTGAAGGACTCAGCCCAAGATTGGTTGTATTACCTTCCCTCGAGTTCCATTAGGACATGGAGGGAAATTGAACGACTTTTCCTGGAGAAGTACTTCCTGCATCTCGAGCAGCAAACATTCGGAGAGAAATAACTGGAGCTCGACAAATGCATGGAGAGACACTATATGAATATTGGGAACGTTTTAAGAAGTTGGAAGCGAGCTGCCCTCATCACCAGATCTCTGAACAACTTTTGATCCAGTACTTTTATGAAGGGCTGACCACCATGGATCGAAACATCATTGATGCAGCAAGTGGAGGGGCTTTGATGAATAAGACGCCTTCAGCAGCAAGAGCTCTTATCGCGGACATGGCTGCCACTTCCCAACAATTTGGCACTCGGGATTTTTCACTGCGGCCTGTGAAAGAGGTAAGTGAATCTACTTTTGAGAATAAACTAAATGAATTAACCTCTATTGTTTGTCAAGTTGCTGCAGGTATGCCCCAGGTGAAACCTTATCGCCTTTGCAATACCACTGACCACACCACAGATTCATGCCGAATTTTGCTCGATGAAATCGAAGCTCATGCTAATGCTGTGGGAAGTGGAAACTACCAAGGAGGGAACTCTAACTACCACGGGAGGAAGTATGACCCGTATTCCAACACGTACAATCCGAGTTGGAGGGATCATCCAAATCTGAGGTGGGGAAATCAGCAAGGGGAGAATAACAAGCCTCCACAACTTCTAAGGAATCCTAATCATCAAGGAGGGTACTCAAGCCATCATGGGGGAAATGCTAATTACCAGGGGCAATCATCCGGACAAAACTCCAACACGTCTTTGGAGGAGATGATGAAGACATTGGCATCCAACACAATGCAACTCCAAAAGGACACTGCCCAATTCCAAAGGGACACCCAGTCAAGTATCAAAAATCTTGAGACGCAGGTAAGCCAATTGGCGACGGCGATGAGTCGTCTTGAAGCCCAAAATGGAGGTAAACTACCGTCTCAACCTAAGATAAACCCAAGGAATGTGAGTGCAGTAACCCTGAGAAGTGGAAAGCAGCTGAAAGAGCCTAAAAAGCCTGAGAAAAATCAGAAAAACGAAGAGAAAGACAAATCTGCTGAACAGATCGACACTGGATCTCCTAGTGTTAATCCATCATCCAGTGTGAAAACTTCGAAATCTGCACAGGTAAACTCTGATTTTTCTTCTCAAATTCATGCTAATATGGTTCCTTTCCCTTCCAGGTTGGCGAGAGCAGCAAAGGAGGATCAAGAGAAACGGCTTCTGGATGTTTTTCGTAAGGTGGAGATCAATATTCCTTTGATCGATGCAATCAAACAAGTTCCACAATATGCAAAATTCCTCAAAGACTTGTGTACGAACAAAAGAAAAACTCAAGGGTGATGAGAAAGTCATGATGGGAGAAGGTGTATCTGCAATCTTTCAAAGGAAGCTTCCCCAAAAGCGAAAGGATCCAGGTATGTTTGTTATTCCATGCCGCATTGGGAATGTTAGAATTGAGCGTGCTATGCTAGATCTAGGAGCTTCAATTAATGTTATGCCACGCTCTATCTATGCATCTCTAGAACTAGGGCCATTGAAAGATACACGTGTTATCATCCAGTTAGCTGATCGTAGTACTGCATACCCTGATGGGGTTATTGAGGATGTTCTTATTGAAGTAAATGAGCTTATTTTCCCTGCAGATTTTTATGTGTTGGATATGAATGGTGACCCATCAATTTCACTACCTATTTTGTTGGGGAGGCCGTTTTTGAACACCTCCCAAACAAAAATAGATGTTCGTGAGGGAACCCTCACGATGGAATTTGATGGGCAAATAATTAAATTCAATATTTTTTATGCCATGAAATATCCTGAAAATGAGAATGATGTTTTTGCTTTGAGCATTATTGACCCTCTTGTCGAGGAAGTTTTTGAGATGACTTGCAGGGACAATTTGGAACTTGTGGTGACTAAGGACTTGCGAGGAGACAAAGAGCAAATTGCTGAACATGGGAACATGGATTTACTTGAAATTGTGGCTGCATTCCAATCACTACCCTCTTTGCCACCAAGTATGATTTGCATTATATTAATTTACCTGAGTCTCACAAGAAAATTCTTCCATCTGTGTTGCAGGCACCAGAACTTGAATTGAAATCATTGCCAAATCATTTGAAGTATGCTTATCTAGGAGAGCAAGACTCATTGCCTGTAATAATTTCAGTGAAATTGGATTCTATTCAAGAAGAGGCTCTACTTCAAGTTCTTAAAAAGTACAAGGAGGCCATTGATGGACAATCGCAGATATTAGGGTATTAGTCCAGCTTTGTGCATGCACCGCATTCTTCTTGAAGACGATGCCAAACCATCTCGAGAGGCACAAAGACGATTAAACCCACCTATGATGGAGGTTGTCAAGAAGGAAGTGTTGAAACTTTTGGATGTAGGAATCATCTACCCAATTTCTGATAGCCGATGGGTAAGTCCTACGCAGGTTGTGCCTAAGAAATCTGAGGTCACAGTAGTTGAGAATAAAGATGGTGAGTTGGTCCCTACCCGAGTACAAACTGGATGGAGGGTTTGTATTGACTATCGTAAATTGAACTCCATGACTCGAAAGGACCACTTTCCCTTACCCTTTATTGACCAAATGCTTGAACGCTTAGCTGGACACTCTCATTACTGTTTTTTAGATGGTTTTTCAGGATATTTTCAGATTGCCATAGCACCCGAGGATCAGGAAAAGACTACCTTCACCTGCCCATTAGGTACGTTTGCCTACCCAAGATGCCATTTGGTCTTTGCAATGCCCCAGCTACTTTCCAACGGTGTATGGTAAGCATATTTTCTGAATATGTGGGTAGTATAATTGAGGTTTTCATGGATGATTTTAGTGTTTATGGTGATTCATTTGAAAATTGTTTGAAGGGCCTAGAATGATTTTAAAGCGATGTGTAGAAACTAACCTTGTTTTGAATTGGGAAAAATGTCATTTTATGGTAGAACAAGGTATAGTTTTGGGTCACATTGTTTCTTTAAAGGCATAGAAGTTGATAAATCTAAGATAGATCTTATTTCGGCATTACCTTACCCCACGAATGTGCGGGAAGTGCGTTCTTTTCTTGGCCATGCAGGATTTTATCGAAGATTTATCAAGGACTTCTCCAAGATTTCAGCCCCAATGTGCAAGTTGCTGCAAAATGATGTGGATTTTCGGTTTGATGATGAATGCAAGGCCCTTTTGACAAGTTGAAGGAGCGATTGACAACACCACCAATTATCCAACCTCCGGATTGGGAATTGCCATTTGAAGTGATGTATGATGCCTCGGACTACGCTGTTGGGGCTGTTCTCGGACAAAGAGTGGGGAAAGCTGCTCACGTGATTTATCATGCATCAAAGACTTTGAATTCGGCACAAGCAAACTACACCACCACCGAAAAAGAACTCTTAGCTGTAGTTTTTGCTTTGGAAAAATTTAGATCTTATTTATTAGGTACTAAAGTGGTTGTATTTTCTGATCATGCAGCTCTAAAATTCCTCCTCACCAAAAAGGAGGCGAAGCCTAGACTAATTCGATGGATCCTACTTCTCCAAGAGTTCGATCTCGAGATTAGAGACAAGAAGGGCTCTGAAAATTCAGTTGCAGACCATCTCAGTCGGCTGGTACATCCAAAAAGTGGACCCCCGCTCGCTGAAAGTTTTCCCAGATGAACAGCTGTTCGCCGTATCGTCACACTGGCATACACAGACGACACTGGAACAGCCAGTGTCGAATCCTGACTCTGAACCCTGGTATGCTGATATTGTAAATTTTCTTGTTGCTAAGGTTTACCCTGCAGGTATGACGAAAGCTCGACGAGATAAACTGAGGAGTGACACCAAATACTACGTCTGGGATGATCCATACGTGTGGAAGCATTGTTCAGACCAAATCATACGACGGTGTGTGCCGAATTCCGAGTTTCATTCCATACTTGAATTTTGCCATGCTCATGCATGTGGGGGACATTTCGGAGCGAAGCGTACCGCTCATAAGGTCTTGGAATGTGGATTTTTCTGGCCAACCCTCTTTCGTGATGCATTCGAATTTGTAAGTCATGTGATAATTGCCAACGAACAGGTAACATTTCTCGACGAAATCAAATGCCCCAAAATCCTATAATGGTTGTGAAATTTTTGATGTGTGGGAATGGATTTCATGGGCCCCTTTCCCTCTTCCTTTGGCAATTCATATATTTTGCTTGCAGTCGATTATGTCTCCAAATGGGTTGAAGTCAGAGCTTCACGTACTAATGATTCCAAAGTTGTAGGTTCGTTTGTAAAATCTAATATCTTTTGCAGGTTTGGGATTCCAAGAGCAATCATCAGTGATCGAGGCACGCACTTTTGCAATCGTACGATCAAAGCTCTATTGAAGAAGTACGCTGTCACCCACAAGATTTCCACAGCTTACCACCCCCAGACGAATGGCCTAGCAGAGACTTCCAACCGAGAGATCAAGTCGATTCTGGAAAAGACGGTCAAGCCGAATCGCAAGGATTGGAGCCTCAGGCTCGATGATGCACTTTGGGCGTATAGAACGGCGTACAAGACTCCAATTGGAATGTCGCCATACCGGCTTGTTTTTGGCAAAGCATGTCACCTCCCTGTGGAAATTGAGCATCGTGCTTTTTAGGCAATAAAGAAGTGCAATTTGGACTTTGATGAAGCGGGGATGCATAGGAAACTTCAGTTGAGGGAACTTGAGGAATACGAAACGATGCATTCGAGAATGCGCTCATCTACAAGGAGAAAACAAAAGCCTTGCACGATACGCGTATCACGAGAAAACAGTTCGTAGTGGGGATAAAGTTTTGCTTTACCATTCTCGGCTCAAGCTATTTCCCGGTAAGCTTCGTTCTCATTGGTTAGGACCTTTTATTATAACTGATATATTTCCTCATGGTGCAGTGTGATCCAAAGCTCTCGAACGGGAAATTTTTTTAAGTTAATGGGCACCAGCTTAAGCCGTATTTGAAGGTTTTCGCGACATTTAAATTGAGAGAACTTCGCTTGAGGACCCACCATCGCGTTAATCAGGGAGTTTCGTCGAGCCAACGACGTTAAACAAAAGCGCTTTGTGGGAGGCAACCCATTTTATTTATTTCGTTCTTGTTGATTTTTGTTTCATGTTTTTCTTTTATCCAAAAAAAAAACTATAAAAAAAAAAGGGGCAGGTCTTGAATTCGTCATGTCCATGGTCTGTAAGTTGGGAATTAATTATATTGAGGGTCAGTTTGAATATAACTTGAGAAATGAAGGACTCAATTGCACTAATTTTTATTCCCAAATTCCTTGTCCTAATTTGCTTAATGCTCACATGCAGCCATCTTCCCCAAACAATCAATAAGAGCAACTTTCCAGCAGTAACTCTTCAGCCACTACACTTAAACTACATCGCCACTTCGCTACTGAACCACTGTTGCCGTATCGCCACAACACCACCACCAACCCCTCACCCCAGCTCTCCTTCCCATTTGACGCAGCGTATAGACCAGTTGGAGCACGACAACGAGGAGCTACGTGCGAGAGTTGCTGCGCTTGAGGGACAGTTGCAGCATCGGCGACATGCTCGTCCGTCCCGCCGATAATCTGGTGCTTCTATTCCTTATTACTCATTTGCTCACTCTTTGCCAGTACCTTATATCTGATTTTTGTCTGTGCTTCTACTGTGTTGTTGATGATTTGCTTGAGGACAAGCATGCTTTCAAGTGTGGGGGCGGAGAGTTGTTGCATATCTTGCATATAGTTTGCATTTAGGTTCACATAGTTGCATGTAGTCTGTTTTTAATTTCCTTTGCATTAGGACGCATGTTTACTTGCTTTAGCACGTTTATTTTTTTCGCATGCATATATAAAAAATAAAAAAAAGAAGAATAAGAGAGCTTGCAATGATGATTCGAGTGATGTTTATTTTCGTATTTGGGATTCGATGTGTCTTGGAAATTTGTTGGTGAGCATTGTTTTCTGTTGGTTAAAATTGCTGAATGTTGTCTCGAGAAATTGTTGTTGGGAAGGATAGTATTGGTTTGAGAATTAATCCATGACTTTGAGTTGATTTGTTTTGCTTATTTGTGTCTTGAGATATGCTTTTTAATTCCTTGATGGAAGTAGTCTAGATTGAAAATTGTAAAAGATTGATCATTTTGATAAAACCCCCTCGGTTGGAAAAATATTGATGTGATGGAGAAAAAGGCGTTGAGTTGAAAAAAAATTGAGAAGTGAAAAGATGATGGGGTGTGGAATCAGCTGCCTACTCTTAGGGGTCCCGTGTAAAAAAAAAAAAGAATCAAAAAAATCAAATAAAATGCACGGTAGGACTAACCTAAGAGTGGTGTGGAGCTACCAACTTCATCCAAAAAAAAAAAAAAGAATAAAATATCTTTGGAGAAAAGAAAGGGGGTTAATCATGATATGTGAAGTCTTAATGGATTTTTATCTAGATGAAGGATATCGAAAAAGGAATTGGAGTGTATTGATTGATGTGGGTGGTGGAATGAATTGATAATTTGTCTGTGATTATTTGATTTTCGATACCCTGCCTAATTTTATGATTTCTCAAGATAGTACATTTAGTCCAACGTGTTTTATGTGGGGGGAGATTTGACAAGTAGGAAATTGGTGCATTTTATCGAGTGCATTTTCATTATTTTATAATATTTTAGATGATTAGATGCACCGTTTCTACACCTATATGTGTTTTTATGTCTCTAAATACTTCACGAATTATTTTCTTGATCATTTTAGGTTGTTTTGAAGTATTTTGGAGTCGAGGAAAATGATCGTGGAACAAGGAAAAGTCAAATGGGCCGATTTAAATTTCCAAAGCCCAAAAGAATTGAAGAGAAAAGAAGAAGAAAAGAAGCCCAATTGTAAAGAAGAGAAGAAATGGGCCAAAGCCCAAAAAGGGGCTCCAATTCCACTAATTTGTCCAGCCGCATAGTATGTCTTGATGGGAAGAAAAGATGGAAGTTTATATTTAGAAGGAAGAGAGCACAGCTGGATATGATCATTCACGTACAGAGGCAGGAAGATAGAGAGAGTTTAGGCATTAATTAGGTTAGAGAGAGAGATTAGTTTGAAGAGTGAGAAAAACATATTTTTCTATTTTCAACATTAGTTTAATTTGATGATGGAGATTTCAATTGCTTTGTGGATTCAATTCGAGAATGATCGGCTAATTCCTCAATTCCGGTTAGCAGGGAAGTTTGAACCCATATCTCCTTTATGTTTTAATTAATTTCGTATCCCCTTCTCGATATTTGATTGGATTTGATTATGTTATCTGTGCATAATGTTTTCGATTGTTGATGCTTAATTTGGATTGGCCACCTAGGTTAAGTATTTGATAATTGATTGTTAGAATTTTAAATCATGAATCATAATTGTTGTGGTTTAATTTTCATAAGTGGTAAACTAGAGGTCGTGCATCTCTAGGGTAACATAATCCTAGATTATCGAATCGGGTTTGTGTATTCGGAGTCTAGTTCACCCTATCGTCTTGGTAACTAATGCATTTAATGAATTAAATTTGGAGAGCTTGTTCTGGGTTATTCAATTAAATAGGGTTAATTAGTGATCTTATCCTAATTTAACTAATCCTAAGAGACGATTCGGTTTAACAGAGCTTGTTGTTAGACTAGGGGTGATAATTCCATGATAATTTGAGGGAGGGGTGTACATTGATTAGGACATAATTGAGATTGGGGGATAACCGAACTGTTAACCGGGATGCCTTTTTAGATTGAATTCTCGCTTAATTTATTTTCTCGTTTTATAGTTGGTAGTAATTCTTGATTAAAATCCCCCCCCAACCTTTCCGTATTTGATTAGAGCATAGGTGACACAATTAGTTCTACATTCTCCGTGGGATCGACATCCAACTTGCCCTAACTACTAGTTGGTTAGGTTAGGAAAGATAATAATTAATTTTACCGCGTTGCGACGCGCGGTCACTTATGTTTATGGCTTGGAGAATATGTGTAATGAGACAAATTTATTTGAATTTTATGTCCAGTCAAAAAGGAATTAAATCAGCATATTAAATTAATTATGATTTGTATAAATATCATAGATTTTATCATATAATTTTTAAAGGTTTATAGATTCAATTCTATTAATTGATCTTAATTTAATTAGGATTTATTTCAAAGTAGGAATTTAATTGGTTACTTATCAATAAATAACATAAATTTTATCATATAATTTTTAAAAGGAATTATGATTTGTATGAACTCTAAGAATGTTAAATCAGCATTATAATCTAATTAGGATTTATCTCAAAATAGAAATTTAATTGGTTACTTATCAATAAATATAATAAATTTTATCATATAATTTTTAAGAGGAATTATGATTTGTATGGATTCTAAGAAGGTTAAAATTGGCATTACAAAAAATGGACGAAACATTCATACTTATATAGTGTAATAGAAATAGATATTCTTTGCAATCAATATCACATTTGCCCACAACATTCTTCATATTTGCATTGATAAGCTCATAGTACATCATTCATAATTTAGCAACGATCACATAGGCATATAATAAGAGCAATTTTATTTCAAGGCAATAGCTAACATTCAACGAGCACATATTAAAAGATGATTTGTAATTGAAAAACACATAGATCATAAACATGTGACTAAAATAAATTACCCCACCTAAAAAAAACTGAAACGTCTATTCATATATTGTCGATCAAATCTAGACAGTTCACAATTGCTTTCTCCCTTTTTATTCGAGTTTCTCAACAAATTTTCTTTCTGTTTATCATATCAAGGTTTAGGAAGAGTAGTGGTAATGGTTTCTGTAAGCAATCATAATATATATGCGAGTCATTAAAATATTTGTATATATCATGTGTGGGTGATACGTGTACAAAGCCTTCAATTGACACCCTACTATATATTCTTAACCTTTTTTTGTTTTCCCTTATGTTTAAACATTATTATACTATTATAATTATTATTTATTATAAGAAGTTGCAATTTATGCTTATCAGTTGCACACATATATATTACTTAACCTTTTCATACATAATATACAAGGCACTGACACATATTAATATTAAACTTATTTTATATTTCACACATACACAACACTTTTATATATATATATATATATATATATAATTATCGCTTAATTAATGGAATTAATTCATCATGAATTTCGCTTACATCTAGTTTCTTCTTATCCAAATAAGAATTAGGCCCGAGACATAAGGGTTTAAAATTATATTATTATTTGGGTCTCCTATTAACCATAAAAATTTCTTATTTTATATTACGTAGTTAAATTTTAATCAAGAGTGTTATATTCTTCTCTTTTTTAAAGAAATTTCGTCCTCAATAGAATCGAAAACATTATATTGAACACTTAACATTTTCAACAATAAATCCATCACAAAAGACATCTAATTGCAAATACAAACTTGAAACATAACAACTGAGGAAATTAATACCTGAGGCTCAGCAGCACTACTCCCGGGTACTAATGAAGATGAAGTTGGAGGAGGTCATTTCCAAAATCACGTTGTTCTTCTTCAATACATTTTGCCGATTCCTCAACAGATGGTGTACAAGTCTCCACCTCAATCAGTTGAAGCATTGATATATCTCCAATATCACGTGGAATCTCTCTTAGATTAAAGCAACAACAAAGAGTAAGGCGCTCAAGCCTTGGAAAATGACAACTCTCTGTTATCCAAACTTCGGGATCTGCCTCCTCAATTACAAGTACTTTTAATTGACAGAACTGCCCTTCCACTGTTTCCCACACCGATCCACGGCAAGCAAACGACAATAGTTTGAGCACTTGAAGATTTGGCAATGAACCAACAATTGACATATCTTTCCATGGAATTTCAACGCATTTCAATGTCACTTTTTTAGTGTCATTGGGAATGCAAGCAAACCATTAAAAGTACCTGTGATGAAGAAATCAAGCGGAACTACCTTAATGTTCAACCTTTTCAAGCTTCTGCAGATGGACGAGATTGTTTAGGTCGTACTCTGACCATTTTGTTTCCCTCCATGTCATCATTCCAATAAGTGATTCCCAACTTCTTTAGATTCGGAATCAATTCCAGGATCCTCTTTGAGCATCTAAAATTTCGTATTCCTTTTAGCGTGTGCAAGTTTTGCAGAGGTGGAATATGTTCACAAGTTTCTGCTGAAGGATCAGGTAGTAAGCAATCATCAACAATAATGTGTCTTATTTCTCTCATTCTCCAAAATCCCAACGGCAAGCATAACTTGTAAGGAGTCCAATGTTGACCGAAGATTAAAGTTTGAAGATTCACAAGTTTGGACTAAATATTCAGGAAATTTTGAAATACCAGAAGTTTCGAAAGCATTAAATGCAAGGTACCTCAAATGAAGTAGCCCATCTATTTTGTCATCCACCAATCTCAAATCTCCATTCATAAAATCCAGTACTCTAAGTTAGTCTACAACACTTCCAAGAATCAAATTTCGTACTGCCGAAAGCAAGAATAGTATGTATTGGTGAATAATCCATGTTAGGAAACGATCATTGACATTTGACAAAAAGCTTATGCGGCCTTGATTTTCAGTAGGCAAAAGGCTGCCAAACAATTATGTATTATGTCGAGAAATTTCTCATCATGAGCTTTTCTTAAACAAAGGTCTCTCAAGAGATCATGCATCTTTATGGTTTTGATCCTCCCAGTATACCTCTTCTTAATGATTCAAAACAAGACTTCTCTTTGCCAAATCTTCCAAATAATCCTCCGCCAACCTCTTCTAAATCTTTGGATCCATTTGATTTCAGAAAACCTTCTGCTACCCATATTCTGGTCAGTTTGAGACGCGTATCTCGTCATACTTCTGGAAAAACCTCCTATGTAAAGGAAACATGGTCTTAAATGATGAGGCAGACATGTATAACTTAAAGATAATATCTCCATGAAAGGCTCATTGCTTGTATTTACAGCTTCATTCACATTTATTGAGATCTTTTCCCAAGTTTCTTGCATCCGATCCACCTTGGAGAGGACTCCAGCAACCACAACAATTGCAAGGGGAAGTCCTCTGCATTTCCTCAGCAATCTGCCTTCCAATTTCTTCGAGTTCAGGTGGGCATTGTTCTTCTTCAAAACACTTTCTGTCTGAGTAGATTCCAACTCAAATCTACACCCATCAAATTCCATCTCGTAAGGATGATGGAAGACTCGACATAAGAAGCCACATCAGCGTCCCTTGTGGTTATGATAATCCGACTCCCATTGAAGTCATCTGGAAACACCCTCCGTAAATCATCCCATGGTTCAGAATTCCACATGTCATCTACCACAATTAGAAACCTCCTCCCTTTTAAGTATTTATAAACGCGTTCTTGCAGCTCCAATGAATCTTTCTCAAAATGTTTGAGCTTTGTTGATGCATCAATTGAGTTTAGAAGGGATAACAGAATCTTGCTTTGTCATAGTTTTGGGAAACAGTGACCCAACCAGAACATCAAAGTGCTCAAGACTTAAAGGTCACGAAGAGCATCCCATCCCAACGATTGGGATCACTTCAAGTTTAGCAGACTGACCATGGAGCCGTTCTTGTATTTCCCTCAAGTCTTTTTCAAATCCCACCACTGCCCCTTTGATGTTAGGCGCAGGTGTTGATGAAATGAAGCAGAAGAATGAGTTGGCATCATCTCATTTTCACTTGTACAACTACTTTTGATCTCCATCACTTCTTCCATAATGAAATTGATTTCTGTTATGGGCTTCCGTAACTCTTTGTATAACTTTGTAAAGTTAGGCCCAGCAAATAAAGAATCTTGTGGAGAATCGGAACATGAGAATCAGAAAATTTATTTAAGTACTGTTTATATAACTTTTTCAAGGAATTTTGGGAAAGCAGATTGAAACATTAGAACGACGCTTTCCATATTTTGAACCAAGAATTTTATTCAAAATATGGTACTTGAAGATGTCTTCTACTTGATTTGCTGCAACAGTGATTCGTGCTTCTAATTTGGTAGCCTCTCTTGGAAAATCCTCAAGAAAAGTTGAGAAGAAAACCAATTTTCTCATGTAGAGATTGAATTTTTTGCTTTTCATCATGAACAACAAAGGAATGACGAATCAGAATTAGATCTAGTGTTTGTGCAAGTGAAACAAGAGCAGCATAAGCCATCTAAAGCTGAGAAAAGATTAAATTAAGGAAGAAATGGAGAGAGAGACAGAGAGAGCTGAGAGAACAGGTATGGGGAAGCAACGGATCAGAATGATCTGTAGCATAGACGACTTTTCTCACCAATATTAACCGACTTACTTGCCAAATTATCTTTTGTTCTATAGTAAAAACTCTCTAAATATTTTATATAGGAATAAACTCCCTATAATAATAAAAAGTTCAAGTCCCAATTTGAGACTAATTATAAATAAGAATAACTTCACATTATCATAAGTCATACATTTTTCAAATCTCGTCTTAAGGATTTATACCTTTATATAGGAATAAATGATTAATATATTATAAAAATATTTATTAATTATATTTTTTGTTTATCAAAATCAATAACATGTTTAAGATGACTTAAAATATTTATCTATAGTCGATTGTGACATCGACTTAATTTTATAGATCGATACTTGATCCTTCAATTTGCGAGTGCTTAATAGCTCGCTTGCATGTGATCCTTCTTGTTGAAGCCAAAATGATTCCAACTTATCTAACATAACTAAAGCTTCATGACACGAAACTTGTGGTATTTCAGCCACTATCATCTTCCGAATTATCTCGTTCGTCTTCTTGCCTGATTTCCACGATAATTTCTTCATCGATTAAGACATAAGTAATTTGTCGCTCATCCGGATGATTAAGGAAGACATCAATATCCTTTCGTTGTGGTAGTGTAGTGCCTTAATTTGAGAGCTCAATTCAGTGAGTAATTTTAGCCTCCTCTTCATCCATTTCACTTGCAACTTGTACTTCATCAACACTAGAGGTCCGAATCTTGCAATGTTTAAAGCAATTTTCAATCGTTTTTGGCTTCACATCTATTGACCAAGAAGCAACAGCATTTACAATTCCATCAAGGATAGATATCTTTGATGGTTCCAAACACGATCTTCAATTCTTTTCAAGAGTAGACGGTTGAACCTACGACGATTATAACCTTTAAAGTTCCTTATGATTCCTGCATCACATGGCTGAATTTTGGATGTGCTATTGGGTGGCAAATACATAACTGTTGTATGACGAAGATGGGGAGATAATCCTTTTTTCCATGAGCAGTACAATTGTCCAAATGAGCAAGACGTTTCTGTCTAAACAATTATCAAACCACTTTAGCCATTCCAAAAAGAGTAAGGATGTCATCCATGCATTTGATTCGCTCGATAAGTACAGTTGAGAGTATCACGGTTAATATTTTTGAAACATCTAGGATTAAGAAATTTACAATAATCCAAAGAGAGTTTGTCGGAGCCATCCCCATTGCAACAAATGACGATTGTAATTCTCTCTTTATTTTGTTTTCGGCCCTCCAACTGCTTTATCGCAAGAGAATTATCAGCTTGCATTCGATAAAATAGACAGGTTTTATCCATGTTGTAAATGTCCTTCCATGCCCATTTGTCCAATTCTTCTCTTATTGAAGGCAAGCATGCTTCAATTTTTTCCATATCCACAGAACCACTCTCACCAAAACAGCGATGTGATTGAATTGTATGTCTTTGCTTGAATTTTCCTAACCACCCATTTGAAAATTCAAACGAGGTTGCTTTTGGATAAAGTTGCTTTAAGAAAATGTTTCCCTTTTCTTTTAGTAATTCACCACTAATATTGACATGCTCTTGGTTACACACAAACCACTCATAAAGTGCAGACTCCATTAGTGGGTACTTTACCGATTTTATACGTATTGTATCGGGGTTCAGAACATCTTTTTCACGATCGACTGCCTTCTCGAACGTCTTAGATATTGTTGATTGTGATACTTCCAAACCATGAGTCTCTTTGAGCCACTTCATAAAATCATTTTGCTTCCAAGTAGGGTGCAAATCTTTCTTTTTGTACAACTCAGCTCTTATTTTTTCAGGAATTTGAGTTCTTTTCTTTTTGTTTTCCGCTCTGGATGCCATTTTGTTTGATGTGTAGTACAAGAAGTATAACCCAAAATTTATACACATATATGGTCAAAGTTTATAGTCCCTAGATTAATTTTTTGATTTAACTCAAGTGTGTATTAAATTGTCAAAGCTTATAGTCCCTAGATTCATTTTTTGATTTAACTCAAGTGTATGTAGTTAAATTTCTTAGTCAAAACTATTAAATAGTTACATGAACTTGTGAGATAGATAATATACAATGTATATGTTATTTTTATATTTTTTTTGTAGAACTCTATATAAGAATAACTCCGTATAGTAATATTTTTTCCCGATCCCAACGATATAACTGTATGGAGTTTTTACTGTATATATAAAATTAATATTATATATTTAATTATTCGATCTGCCATTGCTGTCAATAAAGGCTCATCTTTTCAGTCTTGCTTGGAAGATCTTAAACGTTTGATTCTCATGCGCACCGGCTGCTGCGAGATTGCTTTTTTAAGACCCTTTTCTCGCCACGGCACTTTGTGGCTCCGTCCACGATTTGGTCGAGTGTTAGGGGTGTTGTTGCCGAGATTATTGAAGATTGTCGCTGGGTGCCGGGTTGCAACTCCGCTGTCAAATTTTGGCTCGACAATTGGGTTGGATACGTGATTGCCGGACAGAGTTGGAGTTCCTCTAGAGTGGCGGCACCTTTTTGGATACAAAAATTTCAGATTATTTTGATGGTGTTTGCTGGAACTTCACAGGGGATTTTGTTGCAAATTTTGGCCACGTGGTGGACGACATTATCTCTTTCCCAATGGCGGATGGTTCGGCTGACTCCCGCATTTGGCCGAAGACTGCAAAGGGAGACATCTCACCAGCAATTGCATACCAAAAATATAGGGAGTCCTTTCCTAAGGTTTCCTGGGGGAAAATGGATTTGGGATAAGAGTATTCCTGGCCGGCGGTCTATTGTTATTTGGAAGCTCATCATGATCATATGCCTGTTTAGATACTCTTCGCAGCCGGGAGTGGTGGTTCTGTCGGCATGTCATCTCTGTTTGGCTGATTCGGAATCAGTGGACCACCTTTTTTGGCGTTGCTCTTTCTCAAGACAGCTTTGGAATTGGCTGGCGTGGCTGTTTGATGTGCGAATGGACTGGGATGCCGGCATCCTTAGCAGTATCTTACGGGCCATTTTCCCTCCCGTTCAGCGCGCAGGTTGGAGGATTATGGAAGGCTGCTGTCATTTCGCTGCTATGGTGCATCTGGCATACAAGGAACCTGGTTGCTTTCAAGGGGCGGACCATCCTGCTTGAGAGTTACCGCAGTATGCTTTTCTCCTTCATCCGCGAAGCTGGTCAGATTTCCACAGCACCGATGCACAATACTCAAGCGGACTTGTTATGCCTTGCTCGCCTCCACGTCCAGCCGCGTCCAGGTCCGTCGCGGAAGTGCATTCCGGTCCGCTGGCATCCGTCGTTTGGTGGCTGGACCAAAGTGAATACCGACGACAGTGCGGCAGGGACTCCAGGTCGGATGCAGGCTGGGGGTATTTTCCGTACTTGCAGAGGGTTTGCTCGTGGGTGTTTCTCTTTTGGTTGCGGCATTGGTTTTGCATTCGATGCGGAGTTGTTGGCGGCAATGTTTGCCAATTGAGGTTGCGCATAGACTTGGCTGGCGTGAGTTGGGGTTGGAGTCCGACTCGACCTATGTCGTTTGTCTCCTCTCTTATCGTCTGAGCTCGGTCCCTTGGTATTTTCGGAATCGATGTTGAATGTCTTGCGGCTTTTTGACAGTATGAATCTTCGGGTGTCTCATATTTATAGGGAAGGGAATCAGGTTGCCGATATCTCACGAAGCTCCGAGTTGATTTCTAGTGGTGGAATTGCAGCGCCAAATTTTTGTCTCGTGCTATGTTCTTAGATTTTTCGGGCCAGGCCATTACAGATTTATGCAATGGTTGGTACTCTTTTTTTTTTGGCATAGTTTTTTCCACTGGGTTTTACTATGCTAAGGTTTTAACGAGGCCACCTTTGTCTGTTCTCTTGTCTCTTGCTATGTGAACCTTTTTCCTTCTTATTTATATATCCTCATTTAGTTAAAAAAAAAAACTACAGAAGTTTGGATTAAAAGCTAAATATTTTAAAATTTTTACACGGGTAAAGCGTCATAAATTATCACACTAAATTATCTTAATTGTTATCCTTGTATTTGATCTAACGCAGGTCAAATTCGACGTTAAATTTTTAACCTTTCTTTTTCATTTTTGTTTCTTTTTTTTTCCCTCTTTTTTGTTTTATTTTCATTAGACTTTTTTGTTGCATTAAATTTTATAAAAAAATTACTTATATCACAAATATAATATTTGAGATATTTTAATTATACGTACTTAAAATGGTAAATAATACCTATAATTTTTTGAATAATAATAAAAATTATCACTTTTTTAAATGTATTCATAAAACTTAAATACTACACAAATCATAAATATTAATAATATTACATGCAATATTTAAATATTACATTGCATTAGTAATAAAAATTACATTAAATTAGATGAATTAATATGTATATATTAGGAAATATGTAACAAGTAAAAAATCAAAATAATAATAGTAATGAATTATGAATATTATGAAATATTTCACTTTAAATGACAAAAATAGTAAAGATAAGTGACATTTTTTATATTAAAATAATGAAAAACTGCAAGAAGACTAAATGGGGAAGAAATGGGAGCAGTTAAAGACTAATTTATGTTTGCCGACACTAATTAGAGTAGGACAGCAACAAAAATTTTAATTTGTAACAAGTAATTCGCAACTGAATAATCTCACTCTCAACATCCGGCCCATACTTTGTTGTATTCATTTATTAATTTTTGGACAATGGGATAACTAATATAGTATTAACATTCAGTTTTGATATTTTATTTCAATTTTTTTACAACCAAATTCCAATCAGACTTCCCTGAATTACTATCATATAAATATATATGTGCTTAAATGACTCGATTTAGATATTGAATTCTCTGATATCATTATTTCTCTTTAATTTAAGAGATCTCGTGGTTCATTATATTTTATAATTTATTCAGAAATAACAATCATCATTAAAAACTTGAGTTTGACTCTGTGTTGACCCGTCTCGAGTTATCCATTAATTGTAATACAAGATTTCGTCCTACGAATTAAAATTGATAAACGTCTATTTAACGTCAAGTATTAAAATCATGAGTTTTATAATTTATTGGTATCCTTCCTTCCTACCTTTTATAAACGTATAAATTGTGATAATCAACGTTCGAAGTTGGATCTTCTGACAATAGCGGACATACACTCAGAGTTTCACACCTCCTTCTTAATAAATATATTAAACGACACGAGACTAGAGGCTCATCTGGGTTGGCTTAAACATCGAACACTTTCTCTATAGTCCACACATTATATATATATATATATATATATATATATATATAAACAATTTGTTAATTATAATATATGCATGAATCTGAGAAGCAAATATAAAAAGAGAAAATACCCCCAAATGCCACAAATCCCTATTCTATATCCCAAAATGCCACAAAGCTTATAATATTATCCCAATATGCCACAAAAGTGGTCAAAGACCAATTTACCCCTTAAAGTACACTATGATAAATGCTATTTCCACTCTTAATTTATATCTTCCAAACCAATTTTGCTAAAATCATGTTTTAAAACCAGATATAATTACCTTAGTATTTTGGATGGAAACCTTTCTCGTGCCCCAAAAAACACTTGTATTTATACTTGTGATCTGGTTTGAGAGGTATAAAAATGTCATGTATTGGGTGATTATTATTTGTAAACAAAATTTATAGAATTTTTCCATGATTTATATTTATTGAGATCCGATGCACGAAGTGGTATCAGAGCCATGTTTTATTGAAGAAATAAATTAAATTATGTTGTACAATATTATTTTCTTGTGCCTAACAAAGGAGAAAATCAAGAAAATGTATCCGAAAATATTTCGAGATAACACAAGTGCAGGATATCATTAAATGACATCCAACAGAGAATGGAACATAATTGTTCCAGACACATCTAAGGTCACCCAAGACCTTAGGGAGATCCAAAAGACCATAATTTATTATAGTGGACAGATGGAGAAGATGTTCCGATCTCTATCCGAGATCCAACGAGAAGTTTCAGATCTAAAACAAGAAATTGTAGATCTGAAAAGAAGGTCACCAAAGGAAACTGGTAGATCAATGAACGAATGTATTAAAGATTCGTTCGGAGATATGTCAATCATCTCCAAAGGAAAGGCTACGGAAGTTCCAAAGTCTAAAAATAATGACGAACTCCTACTTGACCTCATCAGACAAGTCGGATGGAAGTCTCAAGAGTAGATCTTGCAGAACTGACTGAATCTCTTTCCAACCTAGGAATTGTGGATCTGGTAAATCTCAAGATAAATGATCCTATTCCAAAATAGGAAGAAGAGAGTACAAGTATTGGAATACTAGAAGTACCCGATTCTCAACAACCTTGGAAGAAGGACGAAGTCGACTATGGTGCATACATAGCTCGACAACACAAGAGACGACCAAGAAGTGCTGAGATGGCATCTAATAGTCCTTGGGCAAAAACGATGCTCGAACCTACACATCTGTTCGGGTTGATGCTCACAACAGATATCATCGATTTCAGAAATATGGAATCTTTGATTGATGAATAGATGGCATCCATGAAGGTTGCTTCGTCAGCGCTGGACATTGATAACGAACATTTTTGCCAGCTATTGGTAAATAGTTTGAAAGGTACAGCAAAGAGGGCATGGGAAATGACAGAAGACCCTCTCAAAAAAGAGATCCTATCCAACGATAATATTTTCACAATTTTCGAAAAGATGGATCATCTGCTCAAAATATGTTTCCTCGGGGATGGATATTTTAAGGAAAGAAAAGATGAGAAGAAAAGAGAGTATACACAAGCTTTGTTTGCTCTCGAATTGAGAAATATAGGTTATGTGGATGAATAAATATATTGGTTCCGCAAATATTATTTCCAAGCAGATATACCATGGAATGTTGCAACAGATTTATTCTTTGCAAAAATCTGCAGTCCATGGAGGGAAATGCTTATGCAATCCTACAGGATACCTCCGGGCATAATTGATTCAGTGGCCAGAAGGATGTCCTTTTTCAAGAATAGTATAAGAGAGTGGTGTCAACAAGCGACACTACAGAAGAACAAGAAGAAACTAAGAGGAATGATGAAAAAGACCCCTTTTTGTTGCGACAACAATGATTTTCCAAGCATCATTGGAGATACAAGTCGCGAAAGACACGGAAAGAGAAAGTGACACTTCAAAGGAGGGTTTCAATCTAAGTCCGGAGGATCATACAGAAGACCTTCCAAACAAGGAAGATCATGGTGGTCCAAGTCAAAGGCTAGATCTTACAAATCTGATCAAAAGTTTGGTCCTTCCAGGTTTTCTTCACAAGGATCTAGATCCACAGGGAAGACAACAGGAGGAACAACCAGAAGAAGAACTTTCAAATGAGCTCATACTCGTACAAATGAAAGTTTCAAGGATTGCAATTGCTGGACGTGCGGTACGAGAGGCCATATTTCGCCCGATTGCCCACAGAAGGAGAAGGATGTGCGCCAATTTGAGCCCACAAAAGACATCATTGATGCTGTATATTACGGCGATTTGGTGCCAGTTTACAAGTTCGAGGACATCTCTTCACATGAAAGCATCTATGAAAAAGAGTTCGAATCTGATTCGGAAGGAACCAATGGATCATCTACAGAATCACACGAGTAGCTCCGGCGAACAGGAAGATAGTCTCCAAACATCGAATAGTCTATCAGGATTCTTTTCAAGAATGATCATCTCAAATAAGACAATGGAAAAAATCATGCGACAAGATTCAGCCTTAAGTCCTTACGACGGATTTAAGATTGGAAGTCTTAATTGATTTTGTAACAAGATCGGAATAAGACAACGCAAGCATCACATCATCTACCGGGTGAACTCAGGTGAGTTCTCTATTCTAATAGGGTTAACCGGTAATAAAATTGAGATGCAGCTTATTCCAAAAGAAGAAATTCTTGAGGAATTAAGTCGGATCAAATAAGAAGTAGCGGTCACTATGAAATGGATCCATATTAGAACCATTGAAGTAATGATTAAAGCTACCTTTAAAGAAGGAATTGATTCTGAATTACATTTATCTGTGATGGATAGAAGAATCAATAATTTAAGAGAAAGTTGTCTTGGTACAATGGTAGATAATTTGTATGCTGGCAAACTTATGTTTGACATTCATCCTAGGATTGCATACAACCTAGCTGACCAAGATTTCATTAGAGTCTTAACCCTTCATCAAGATTTTAAAAGAACTGATCTTATGAAAGAAGAAAATAGACTATATTCTATCACGTATAGAATTGCATATGCGCTTTCCAATACACATCATTCAGATATGTTTCTTAGGAAAGAGTATATAGAAATTCCTAGAATTTTCGAGGAATTTGCAAAGGTTAAAACACCAGACCCTATCCAGATACCAAGGTTGGGAGGTGTTAATTTACTAATTAAAAATCAGTCTATTTTAAATAATAGATCATTAAGGTATGATTCTGAAATTAGTAACAGGTTATCCTTTTCCGAAGATAGGATCCTAAGCCTAAAAGGAAAAGAACCATGTGAGGATTTGTATCCACAAAAAATTAGGGTAAGAAATGTTAAAATTAAATGCCCGAATGATGAATGGAAAGAAATCCATATTGTTTTTGATATATCTAAAACTGATAATTTGTTTCCTTGTGAAGAGATATATCATTTACAACAACTAAGTATTAATAGATACGAAGACATGTTAGAAATAGCAGGCTATCATTTATCTGTTACAGGAAGTGTAGGCATAACTAAAGGAGTTATGACCCTGGGGTTAAGTTTCCTTGAGGAACACAAACCTTGGAGAAGAGAAGAAAAATGGATGGAGTTCGACTTTGATGGTCATACAATCAGGGTAGAATAAAACCAGTTTATATGTCAGGGATGCGTATAGACGAAGAGGTCTCAGATCTCTTAAGACAAAGAACTCGTACGCTAGATTTGTTAAGGACCCTGCGTCAGCAGATTTCACCAGAACAAAGGAGCATAAGAGAAGTCATAAGACTTCAAGAGTTAGTGCTAAAAATTGATCAAATAAACGCACGAATACACATGTTAGAATGCTGGAAATATAGGAGAATATATCCAAACGATCCTGGAGATTCTGAATGACGAGTATTTTCTCTATATACATATCTGCAGGGATATTATATGATCAATATAAGACAGAGTATTTTGCAGCTTATATTGACTCAGGTTCAGGCATTTGCACAGCAAAGCCAGGAGTTTTTCCCAGCGAAGTAGTGGAAAAACTACCTATTATTGCAAGAAGGGATTTTTCTCAGAAAATCCTTATACTCAATAAAGGTATTCGAGAATCAAGAATAATGATCGGAGGCGCATTCGATACCCCTTGGTATAAAGTAAGAATGCCACCTATCTATATTCATGATACAGGTGCTGATATTTTGTTGGGTAATAAATTTATCCAAACCTTTGCAAAATATGAGCAGGATAATCACAAAAACCTGTTAACCTTTACTACTAACTGTGATAGTATGATACAGGTTTTTCGGCGAGAAAAGGCTTTTAATAGGATAATGCCTATTAATTTTCACAGCAAACAGGGTGATAATGAAGCCAAGTTAACTCATCCAAAAATGCAGGATAAGAGGAAATTTGGGGAAGCTCTTTTGTCATATAGCCAAAAGGGGATGGAGGAGGCACACGAAGAAGCTATTCAGTTTCTGAAAAATGCCTAACAAGAAGGATCACCCCAAATTGACATTGATGAGGAAAGTCTACTTTCCCTTGAAAATGTTAAAAGGCTAATTCAGAGGAATTACAATGAGAATCCTTTAGCCTGGTAGGACAAAAACCAGATCGAAGCAACGTTGAAGGTAAAAGAACAATACCGATACGAGTTGGTTCGATACAAGCCAATTCAGATGAACCTTGAAGATCGAAAGGATATGCAAAAGATTATCAAAGAGCATATCGATCTCAAGCTGATTGAAGCAGGTATTTCTCCTTATAGTAGCCCAGGGTTTTTGGTAAGAAACCACGGGAAAATAAAGAGAGGTAAAGCGAGGTTAGTAATTAACTATCAAGGTATTAATAAAATTACCGAATTTGATGGTTATTATATACCAAGCAGAGAACACTTAATTGATTATATTAAAGGATCAAAAGTGTTTTCAAAGTTTGATTGCAAGTCTGGGTTTTACCTGATTAAGTTAGAAAAAGAGTCGAAGAAATTAACTACTTTTTCTACATCACAAAGTCAGTATATTTGGAACGTAATGCCCATGGATCTTGCGAATGCACCTCAGATATACCAACGAAAGATGGATAATCTTTTTAAAGATTATTTTGAGTCTATGTTTGTTTACATAGACGATATTCTGATTGCATCTAAAAATATGAAAGATCATTTAAAGCATCTTGAAATATTTTCAGAGGCATGTCATAAAGAAGAATTAGTGCTCTCTGAAAAGAAGGCAATAATTGCGGTCAATAGAATTGAGTTTCTCGGTGTTATTATTGACCATGCAGGAATGGAACTACAGGAACATATTGTGGAGAAAATCCACAATTTCCTAGATGTTCTTAGAGATAAGAAGCACATTCAAAGCTTCTTGGGAGTAATTAATTTTGCAGGTTCATTTATCAAAGACTTAGCAAAATATTGTAAGGATTTTCATCTTTTATTACAGAAGGATGAAAAGACCAAATGGAAATGGGAAGACATTCATTTCCAAAGAGTTCGTGAGTTAAAACAGGTTTGTAGTAACTTACCGAAGCACGCGATTCCTCAAGATGAGGATCAGTTAGTTGTCTATACAGACGCTAACGATTTCAGGTGGGTAGCAGTCCTCATGAGAAAGACATCTACTGGTGAAGAACCATGTAGATACACAGGAGGGTTGTTTACTGAACAACAAGCCAGGGTCTGGCATATTAACGAGAATGAATTCTTTACGGTTTGGAAGGCTTTTAAAAAATGGCTTTTATTTTTATTAGCCAAAGAATTTACATTAAAAGTTGATAATACTAATGTCAAAGCTTTTTTTAAAAATAAACTTGAATCAAAAATTGAAAAAGCTCGTATTATCAGATGGCAAGCAGAATGTCAATATTATTTATTTGATATTGTCATTGTGAAATTTAATGAGAATGTTCTTGCAGATTTCTTAACAAGAGATGGACATCCTTGAAGCAGATTCCATCACAATACGAGCAAGACACCTTAGGAAAAACCTTGAGGAGCTTTACAAGGCATTTGAGTTGCTAAGGGTAAGGGCCGAAGCAGCATCTTATGTCCAAAAAACTGATTTGGACAAAGTCCAAAAGACCCTACATGCAGCAATAACCTCAAATGGTGATTTGTGGAATGCATTAGTAGAACCCCTCAACAATGCACGTTTACCATCGGTGATACAGAAAGAAATACACGAGAAAGGTTCATCATTGATGAACAAGCAGAGTATTTTTATACCCGAAGCAAGATATCCTGCGGACAAGAATTTTTCATCGGATACCGGTGAAAAGGCTGATAAAGCCGAATCAAGTGATTTATTGGATTCTGATAAACTTATTAATTCGGAAAGTCCGGAATTAATTCCAGGCAATCCGAGTCAACCCAGCACCTCTGGGGAAAAAGAGGGAGAGGTTAACCTAAGGCCCCAGACTGGCCTAAAAAAGGTTAACACTAACCAAGTTATTTCTCCTTTTCAGGTCTACCAAAGAACATGAGAGAAATTAGTTACAAGAAATGGGATCAATCCAAGCAGAATTACTGCCGATTGGTCTGGTAAGTATCCAAGACTTTGGATGCTTCCGGGTGTAAACCCTTATGATGTGCGGGAATGGTTTGATTTTGGAGCGATTGCTTCAGTTTTCACTATCGCGCCCAGTTTTTTGGAGATTTACAAATTACCGGACTGGATAGCTACTACTGTGTACGATTCATGGCAGAATAAACCATACTTGGGTCGAGGAGATATACTAGAGCTAAAGATTATCTCAGCCGCTCCGGAAATCACAGGAAAAAGAGTCTCATCCAGTTTTCCAATTTATAAAATTACAGAGATTTGAGATGGGGGCAATGAACCGAGCCAAAGCACCCCTAGAAAACAGTCCCTTGGTAGTCGCCCTTACCGAAGATGATATATCAACCAGGCGAGCATGGGGTCTTTGGGTCTATCTCACAAAGATGGACAAGGTAAAGTATCCGTTCAAAATATTTCATAATTTTGTGAACGGATCATTCCTATTAAATTCCATGACAGGAAAAACTATCGGATATATTGAGAGCCTCTTTGAAAACAAGAACAAACCAGAAGAAAGCTGTGTAACATGATACATATCGTGCGATGGAAGGAACGACTTTATTCTTACTGTCAAACTCAAGAAAACCTTTGTTCGGACAAGGGTTCAAAGTGAAACAGGATAAGCCCGACTACCCTAAGAAAAGGGGAAAATAGAAGGGTTTTTAGAAGATAAAACCCTAAAATGTAATAAAATGAAGCGAGTCTAAATGGACTCGATAGTAAACAAGTTGTATTGTATTCTAAAAATGTAATAAGTAGGAATACAGTATAAAGGGTTCAAATAGAAGACCCTATACAGGTTCAAAGGGTGCTAAGGGATCTTCTTTGGGTCTATCTAGCACATGACATTCCCGTCAGACAAGGTGTAATGGATGGACCTACCATCCTTGACAAATCAAGCACCAAAGATAGATGATTGCCAAAAGACAAAAGTGGAGGACCCCTCCACTAATAAAAAATCCGTTGCCGACGCAAGATGACAACGAAATTCAACTAACGAGTGGTATATGCACTTACCAAGAGGTGGGTGAGAAATAAAAGGTCGGCCCCATTCCCCACTAACCAAGTGGAAGACAAGCTGGTAAGGCAATAATGGATCATCACAGGAGCCCATTGATGTCTATAAAAGGAGGCATTCAACCTCAGAAGAGGATCATCGAAAATACACAACACTTCTCTCTACCATAAGTTTTCGAGAAATATTCTCTCTAGTTGTAATAGTTTAGCTTTCAAGTTTTCCTGTTTATGGGGGTTTCCCCTTCTCAAGTCTTAGCCATGATTGGCTAAATCAAGTTTCTCCTCCAATGGCGGAGATAATAGTATTGTAAAATAGTTTGATTTATTTTCTTCAATAAACAAGGCTTTTACTTTCCAACATACTGTCCAAAATTTTATATTACTGAGTGAAATTCATCCAGCAGTGAGTCTCCCCGTGATCTCCTTAAAGGCAGGTGGCCGTTGAGAAGAATTGCAATCTGGGTTCCCAAGAAAATCGGTTTCAGAACCATAGACTGCGGGCGAGTGGTTGGATCTTTGATCCGTAAAACCTGTACCGAAGTCCATGGGAATTTAAGAGATAAAGGCGATGTATGATTCAAACTCAGTTTTATTTTATTTACGGAAGCATGTTGGGCCTGATATTGATCAGAGGGCTAATCTGGATCTAATAAAGAGTCCATATCCCCATTTGCCACTTTTCCTTATATTTTATCCCCAACTGCCACAAAATATAACAAAATATGCCCATTTGCCACAATTTATAACAAAACATCCCCATGTGCCATAATTTTATATCAAAATACTATTTTACCCTTGTTGACTTTTATTAATTTCCAAAAAACCATACTTGCCATTAGCCATTTTTCCTTTTTCCAATCTTTACATTTATTAGATCCGGATTAGCCCTCTGATCAATATCAGGCCCAACATGCTTCCGTAAATAAAATAAAACTGAGTTTGAATCATACCTCGTCTTTGTCTCTTAAATTCCCTTGGACTTCGGTTCAGGTTTTACGGATCAAAGATCCAACCACTGGCCCGCAGTCTATGGTTCTGAAATCGATTTTCTTAGGAACCCAGATCGCAATCCTTCCCAACGGTCACCTGCCTTTAAAGAGATCACGGGGAGACTCACTGCTGGATGAATTTCATTCAGTAATATAAAATTTTGGACAGTATGTTGGAAAGCAAAAACCTTGTTTATTGAAGAAAATAAATCAAACTATTTTACAATACTATTATCTCCGCCATTGGAGGAAAAACTTGATTTAGCCAATCATAGCTAAGACTTGAGAAGGGGAAACCCCCATAAACAGGAAAACTTGAAAGCTAAACTATTACAATTAGAGAGAATATTTCTCGAAAACTTATGGTAGAGAGAAGTGTTGTGTATTTTCGATGATCCTCTTCTGAGGTTGAATGCCTCCTTTTATAGACATCAATGGGCTCATGTGATGATCCATTATTGCCTTACCAGCTTGTCTTCCACTTGGTTAGTGGGGAATGGGGCCGACCTTTTATTTCTCACCCACCTCTTGGTAAGTGCATATACCACTCGTTAGTTGAATTTCGTTGTCACCTTGCGTCGGCAACGGATTTTTTATTAGTGGAGGGGTCCTCCACTTTTGTCTTTTGGCAATCATCTATCTTTGGTGCTTGATTTGTCAAGGATGGTAGGTCCATCCATTACACCTTGTCTGACGGGAATGTCATGTGCTAGATAGACTCAAAGAAGATCCCTTAGCACCCTTTGAACCTGTATAGGGTCTTCTATTTGAACCCTTTATACTGTATTCCTACTTATTACATTTTTAGAATACAATACAACTTGTTTACTATCGAGTCCATTTAGACTCGCTTCATTTTATTACATTTTAGGGTTTTATCTTCTAAAAACCCTTCTATTTTCCCCTTTTCTTAGGGTAGTCGGGCTTATCCTGTTTCACTTTGAACCCTTGTCCGAACAAAGGTTTTCTTGAGTTTGACAGTAAGAATAAAGTCGTTCCTCCCATCGCACGATATGTATCATGTTACACATCTTTCTTCTGGTTTGTTCTTGTTTTCAAAGAGGCTCTCAATATATCCGATAGTTTTTCCTGTCATGGAATTTAATAGGAATGATCCGTTCACAAAATTATGAAATATTTTGAACGGATACTTTACCTTGTCCATCTCTTCCATCTCTGTGAGACAGACCCAAAGACCCCATGCTCGCCTGGTTGATATATCATCTTCGGTAAGGGCGACTACCAAGGGACTGTTTTCTAGGGGTGCTTTGGCTCGGTTCATTGCCCCCATCTCAAATCTCTGTAATTTTATAAATTGGAAAACTGGATGAGACCCTTTTCCTGTGATTTTCGGAGCGGCTGAGATAATCTTTAGCTCTAGTATATCTCCTCGACCCAAGTATGGTTTATTCTGTCATGAATCGTACACAGTAGTAGCTATCCAGTCCGGTAATTTGTAAATCTCCAAAAAACTGGGCGCGGTAGTGAAAACTGAAGCAATCGCTCCAAAATCAAACCATTCCCACACATCATGAGGGTTTACACCCGAAAGCATCCAAAGTCTTTGATACTTACCAGACCAATCGGCAGTAATTCTGCTTGGATTGATCCCATTTCTTGTAACTAATTTCTCTCA
Source organism: Scutellaria barbata (assembly GCA_028654395.1). Taxonomy (NCBI): domain Eukaryota; kingdom Viridiplantae; phylum Streptophyta; class Magnoliopsida; order Lamiales; family Lamiaceae; genus Scutellaria; species Scutellaria barbata. The sequence continues at coordinate 142,634 of JACJVH010000076.1, forward strand.
TGTTCTTTGGTAGACCTGAAAAGGAAAATAACTTGGTTAGTGTTAACCTTTTTTAGGCCAGTCTGGGGCCTTAGGTTAACCTCTCCCTCTTTTTCCCCAGAGATGCTGGGGTGACTCGGATTGCCTGGAATTAATTCGTGACTTTCCGAATTAATAAGTTTATCAGAATCCAATAAATCACTTGATTCGGCTTTATCAGCCTTTTCACCGGTATCTGATGAAAAATTCTTGTCTGCAGGATATCTTGCTTCGGGTATAAAAATACTCTGCTTGTTCATCAATGATGAACCTTTCTCGTGTATTTCTTTCTGTATCACCGATGGTGAACGTGCATTGTTGAGGGGTTCTACTAATGCATTCCACAAATCACCATTTGAGGTTATTGCTGCATGTAGGGTCTTTTAGACTTTGTCCAAATCAGCTTTTTGGACATAAGATGCTGCTTTGGCCCTTACCCTTAGCAACTCAAATGCCTTGTAAAGCTCCTCAAGGTTTTCCCTAAGGTGTCTTGCTCGTACCGTGATGGAATCTGCTTCAAGGATGTCCATCTCTTGTTAAGAAATCTGCAAGAACATTCTCATTAGATTTCACAATGACAATATCAAATAAATAATATTGACATTCTGCTTGCCACCTGATAATACGAGCTTTTTCAATTTTTGATTCAAGTTTATTTTTCAAAAAAGCTTTGACATTAGTATTATCAACTTTTAATGTAAATTTTTTGGCTAATAAAAATAAAGGCCATTTTTTAAAAGTCTTCTAAACCGCAAAGAATTCTTTCTCGTTAATATGCCAGACCCTAGCTTGTTGTTCAGTAAACAACCCTCCTGTGTATCTACATGGTTCTTCACCAGTAGATGTCTTTTTCATGAGCACTGTTGCCCACCTGAAATCGTTAGCGTCTGTATAGACAACTTACTGATCCTCATCTTGAGGAATCACGAACTTCGGTAAGTTACTACAAACCTGTTTTAACTCACGAACTCTTTGGGAATGAATGTCTTCCCATTTCCATTTGGTCTTTTCATCCTTCTATAATAAAGGACGAAAATCCTTACGATATTTTGCCAAGTCCTTGATAAATGAACCTGCAAAATTAATTACTCCCAAGAAGCTTTGAAGGTGCTTCTTATCTCTAAGAACATCTGGGAAATTGTGGATTTTCTCCACAATATGTTCCTATAGTTCCATTCCTGCATGGTCAATAATAACACCGAGAAACTCGATTCTATTAACCACAATTATTGCCTTCTTTTTAGAAAGCACTAATCGTTCTTTATGACATGCCTCTGAAAATATTTCAAGATGCTTTAAATGATCTTTCATATTTTTAGATGTAATCAGAATATCGTCTATGCAAACAAACATAAACTCAAAATAATCTTTAAAAAGATTATCCATCTTTCGTTGGTATATCTGAGGTGCATTCGCAAGACCCATGAGCATTACGTTCCAAATATACTGACCTTGTGGCGTAGAAAAAGCAGTTAATTTCTTCAACTCTTTTTCTAACTTAATCTGATAAAACCCAGACTTGCAATCAAACTTTGAAAACACTTTTGATCCTTTAATACAATCAATTAAGTGTTCTCTGCTTGGTATATAATAACCATCAAATTCGGTAATTTTATTAATACCTTGATAGTAAATTACTAACCTCGCTTTACCTCTCTTTATTTTCCCGTGGT